>BMAO01034378.1:0-45608 GCA_019973975.1 Trichonephila clavata | reverse complement strand
CAGTATTCAGTCTATCTCAAACATCGTCGTCTGCTTGTATTTATGAAATTTTTATATATAAGCTTTCTTTTGACCACCTAAACATCAAAGGTATTGGTAATAACATCAAGACGAAATCACTATGACACAGGTATGAAAAAGGAAGCAATTAAATATGCTAAAAAAAGGAAATCAGAGCAGCAACACTAAAAATTTGACACAGATGAAACACGTATATTAATAGCATAAACAAAATATTTTTGCTTATAATTGTTCAACAGTTTTTAATAATTCTTTTACGTTCTTCTATTATACATTCTTTTAAAAAAAATGCTATATAACAAAAGTATTGGATGGCACGGAAAACGACACTGTGTATGAAAATAGCGACACAGGTGCCAATACTGGAGCCAGCTGTGGCAACAGGAGTGACAAATCATTTTCGAAACATGATACTAACGGTCAGAGTAGTTATAGCTTCATGTATGTATATTTGAAAGTTTTTAATGCTAGTAAAATAAATTCATTATCAACTTATTATTTCTCATAAATTTTTTAAAACGTTTATGTAAGTATTGGATGTTGATATATTTTTTAATAATATATTTTTTATTTTTTCTTAAAAATGTGTAGCATAGAATCAATGACAAATTTTTTCTCAAAAATGTGAAAATTTGGGGTGCGGCTTTGAATTTATGGCGCTTAGATTCGAGTAAAAACGGTATTTATTAAAATAATCTGTATAAAATTTTTATCATTAGTGATATTTAATAAATTCCATGTATTCTGATTTAAGTGCAAAAATTATATCGCTTTATCTCTTTTAAATGTTAATTGAATGAAATATTTCTGTATTCTGCTAATGTGGCTAAGGTAGCCTAGTGGTCAAGGTCATGAACTCATGGCTGTGTGTGTGTGGTGTATCATGAATTCAAGACGTGTGCTGCTGAAAACCTGCTGTATAGAGGGGGCTTTTTCACATTAAATCTGTCGAGGCTCAAAAAATCTCCTCTCGGTGTGGAGAGGAAATGCCAGCTCAGGCCTCCTCACTTGACCATGATTCAGAAATATGAGGTCCATCATAGCCCTTGTGCAGCTGTATTAGTGTGACATTAATATAACTCACTCAATTATTCTGTTAATACTTCAAAATGAAGTTTAACAACAGGGTGGCTGGAATATTTTCTTAAATACTTCCCCCCCCCTTTATTAAATAGTTATGATCATGAATGCTTGAAAGACTTTTTATCTTTGTTATGTTTGTGTAAATATGTCTACAAGAATAGTATTTTTGAAATTAAATACTTAGAATTTGTTCAAATTTTTTTTTCTTGCAGACCTGAAGCTATGGGTGTTGTTTGTGGTTGTGTGTTTCTAATAGTTATGTTCCTATTTATTCCAATTCCATTCATACAATACTGGACAACAAATACAAAAGTGCCATTTCCTCATCATGAGGTCAGATTTCTCTTTATATTCTTTAATGATATTTTTTTAAAAATTAAAATTGAATACAATATAATATTTTACTATTCATATTTTAGCTGAGTGAAGCAGAAAGCTTAAAGTATTATTCTATGCATTTTCTTTGATTTTATTTTCCTAAATAATTATTGGTTGAAAATATGTTAAAAGAAATTAACTTAGATTTGAAAAACCATGAAATATTGTCATTTAATGTCTTATAATTAATTTATCATAATGATTTTTAAAAATATATCACTTCCAAAAAATGATAAAAAATTCATTTAAAAATATATCAAAGTCCATTTTGCAACTAATAAAAAGAAAACTAGTAAAAAAGTTGAATAAGAAATTGATGATCACATGGAAATGTATACATTTAAAATGTTGAATTAAATATATATTGCATATGAAATTTTAAGAAAATATTTTAATCATTCTTCTTTAAATCATCAGCATGGAGAACTAAAGGCATTAGACATTGACTTAAAATTCAGTACTATCATGCAAAAATTGAAATGGTTCTTGAATAGGTTATCTATTTATTCCATCCATAATGTGTTGAAATGTTATACTAAAGTATTATTAGCATCTGAAAGCAAGAGAGATGTAATAAACTATGTGAAACTATAAGAGTATTCATTGTTTTAATTTAGTTAGCTTATCTTTTATTGTATGTAATGATATTATTGCTATCAATACAGATCATCTTTACAATTAAAAAAAAATTATCAGCATTTTTAATTTGTTATAAAATGTACATAATTTGAGAATATATATATAAACGATTCCATTATTCTAAAATCTATTGAGTATTTAGTTATCATGTAGTCTAGTTTTGATTCTTGAAATATCTGTTGGATGTGGAAACTTTTAACTACAAAATTTATTTAGGTAGAAAAGTTTGAAAATCAAAGTTAAAAGACTATTCATTTGAATCTTCCATGGTTTTTTCACTAAAAAAATAGTATGATAAATCCAAGTATGCAGGAAAATATTTTGGAATACATAAACTTAGGATATTAACATATCCAAAACTAATGCATATTAAATTTTATTTTTATGCCAAAAAAAAATTCAATGATACCTTTTTTATTATTGACTGGGGACAAATATTATTTTGAAATATAAGATGACTAATGTTATGGTTAATTAATTGAAAAACATTCCTTAAGTAAGTTATATTCTTGTTCCATTATGTCAATCATATGACTGGGACATATTATAAGTAACAGAAATACTTGATTAGATTACTATCATATTGCTTGTATTAGGCAAATAACAGTCTGAGAAGTAAGTACTCATTTTAGGTAAATCCAATCTCTTTATGTTTCTGTAAGTGGTAGTTCATAGTCATTTGATTTATTTCATGCTTTCAACATTTATCGACATTAATGTCCAATTGCAAAAGGATACTCTATTATGATAAGTTGGTTCAATGAACACATGATTCTTTGATCTTAGTCTGATAAGAAAGTTGCAAAGATAAATTAAATATCTAGAAATATTATCATAATATTAACTTAAAATGTTAATTTTTAAAAATTAACAAAACCACTTGAGGATATTTCTGAATATATATATAACATAAGGTTCCATATTTTTTTAGACACCCAAAAAAATTTTGGAATTCATGGTCTAGATTGAGGATAAAACTCTGACATTCATTTACAGCAGTTTTCCTTAGCTTCATTAATAAATACTTTTAAGTTAGGGTACAAAATATGTGCTTCTCCCACTATTACTTTTTAGCAGAATCTCCTAGGGATCTTTTCTAGATCCAATTCTCAGCATTTGTGTACCAGTACATACTCATAATAAATGTGTATGTAGATGATAGTGTTTGCAATCTTAAAGCAGTAACATGATAAATAAATACCAAAAACTTCTCAGAACATAGTTAAATCAGTGTAAGATAAAAATTAATATTTAAACATCACACACAACCCTTTTTACCAAAAAACAAAAGTAGTTCCTGCCTTTAAGCATTGTTCACATTCCAAGACCACAGTTCACTAAATACCTTAATTTAGTTTTGAATTTATTACTAACATGGAAACCATGTATACCAAATTACACTAACAATTCTGAAACTTGCAAGTTAAGTATACTCTTTAACTTTTCAGAACTTCACAAAGAGTTTAAAGAATTAAGTGCTAATACATCTAATATGTGAATTATGATACATAACAGAAAAATATTTATTTATATATAGAAACCTTCCAATACTCAATATTAAGATTGATAGGTATGGTTAAATGGTTCATGAAAAGTTCTAAATTACTTATAAAGCACCCTACATTCTGTAAATTTATGTAAAACTTATCTGTAAAATTTTAAAATACTCTTCCTAATGTTGAAAATATTAATGTGTAAGATCTTGTTACACATTTTTAAAAGACTCAAACAAATACTGCTGTTTCAAATACACAGCCTTAAATTTTTTTTCTTTTATTTTTCATTGATATATTAATTTTTAAAACCTCTTTTCTTAGTAACTTTTGAATTACTTATGCCAATTGTAACTTTTTCATTAGGTACAATCTTAAATTTGGTACTCAGATACATACGTAAATTAGATGGGTGAAGGACTCTGGTGATGAGTGCTTATACTCAGAATATCAGAACCAAATTTATCTTGCCCTCTCATTTATTAAATACTAATTTCAATACTTAAGCATGTACCTAATAAGTTATTTCCATCTAATAAAACAAGTCTTTCTCTCACAACATTGTCTTTGGACTGCCTGATCTACTTGAAGAACCACTCTTTAATATTCTCTATCGATGTTCAATGGAGTTTCCCCTACTCAAAAATAATTGTTCAACTGACAAGCAACTGTCAATACCATCATTCTTTATGTATGCGACTCAAGATTCAACAAGGCATTTTTTTGTTGTGTTGAATTCCTTCTTACATAGAAATCTTAGGCAGTGAAATAGTGCTGCTAAATCTGCATCTTACAATTCTGTACTGCAATATTATAACATGGATTAAATTAGCTGTCTAAGATAATTATGGAATTTTAAAATTAATTTGAAAACTGCATTGCATAAAACCCACCATTTGTCACTGGAAGTTACTATCATGCAGAGTACAAGACATCATTTTAATGTGTCTATAAACTGATTCTGAACTTATGTAAGCTTGTCTTTCTCTGGCAGATTCTCCTACATACAAGTTTCTTTTTAAAAAATCTCTTTCCAGCTTTAATTTTCTTTAGCAATAAAAAACATGCAAAGCAAGACTTTTTTTATTGTATTTGGTTGCAAAAGGATGAGTTATCATTCTCAAAATGCTTGGATTAATGCTGCTTTTAAATAATTTTGATTACTTTGCTGAATCATATTTGTGCGAGAACCTCTCAAAGCTTTATCTTTTGTATCAACTTATTCTTTTTGTAAGTCAGCTTGATCGCTTAGAGATAGTGTGCAGACATCGTAAGACCAAGGTTGTGGGTTCGACCCGGCTGGTGTCGATAGATTTTCTGGATGCGAAAATTGTAGGTATGCATGTCATATGATTATGTGGCAAGTAAAAGATCACTTAAGTATCAATTTCGCTTTGATATTCTCAACAAAATTAAATTACTGCAATATTTAGCATCAGACTAGAGCTTGAATTAAAATTAATTCAAACATCAAAAATTTGGGTAGTGAGAGCCACCACTGAAATGGCTCTCACACTTGGGGGACTTGCTGTGTCTGAAAAAACTTGTGTTCCAAAATGTAGCACATTTTAAAAAGAAAAATTCTTTTTGTAAACTTCAGATTTCACAAAGATTAATATAAAAGTTTTTTTTATAAAATATTTTCTTCACTCTGATGCATTACTGCTGAACATTATGAATAGCTAGTGATAATCTTTAGATTCCTCACTGTCCAGAGAATAATCTGATAAATCATTATTGCTGTTGTACTATTTTCAAAATGAATAAAGTCACTTTCATTATATGATATTTCAATTAAAGCATATATTCTGTCATTTGCTGAATGCTTCCTGAGTAGTATCTCATAATAATGAAGAATTTGAGCATTACATCTGATTCACAAACACTATGCAAATGTACGAAATTTAATCAAAACTAACTTTGTGTATAAAGCAAAACCAAATTTAAGGTCTTAAATCCTGCACAGAATGTGTCATATATGTTTAAATATTCAAACAGCAGGCTTTTAAATAAAGGTGACAAATGCCCGCCTGTGAGCAATTTTCAAATGGCAGGATCAGCTATTTTCGCAACATTTAATCTTGTCTTGCAAAAAATTATATCTTTGGGAAAAATCAGAGGGTTGAACATTTTGAACCATACACTATAATTATCTTGGTATGGAGAATTCCTGTGTTTAGTTATAAAGCTAACAGATTTTTACTTTGCATATTATTCATAGAATTTGAATCTTGTTTTCACTTGAAAAATAAAAATTAAATTGGCCTTATATTTGGAGAGTTCAATGCTGAAATTCAAAACAACTATCCAATCTTCATCTACATAAAACAGTTCTTACACATTGCTGAAATTTTGACCCATACAGAGACCCACAAATTGACCAATTGAAGATTACTGTTTTGGTTTACCTCTTCTTTCTTAAAAAGTTTATATAAAAAGAATTTATAGTTTATCCTATACTTGGAGGTCACATACACTAATTTCTTGCAAAGAGATTATCAAATTATTTTATTTCCATTATCCTAACTAATTTTTATCTTTAGAATGATTTATATAGTTATAAATAATTTTCAAATGCAATATTTTGTAAATGTTTCTCTTATTTTACAGTTTGTTGAATTAATAGCTGCATTACTATCAATTTGCTGTATGCTGTTCTTAGGCTTTGCAGATGATGTTCTAGATTTAAAATGGCGTCATAAATTATTACTTCCAACAATGGCATCATTACCACTTCTTATGGTTTACTATGTAAATTATAATGGAACTACTGTAATTATACCAAAACCATTGAGATATTTTCTAGGCAATGATGTATGGTTAGGTAAGTATATATATAAATATATACTTTGAAAAATATATCCAAATTTTTATTTAGATAAAAATTGTTTTTTACATTTAAGAATTTTATTATAATGAATTTCTTTCACCTTAAAAAAAGTAGTTTAAGTAATATTTAGAATTTATTTAAAAAAAATACCACCAATGAATAAAATTGAATAACTTTTTTTCAGCATTGGAATTGTAAATGTGTGTAATTTTTTATAGGTCCGTTATATTATGTATATATGGGCATGTTAGCTGTATTTTGTACTAATGCCATTAACATTTATGCTGGCATAAATGGTTTAGAAGTTGGTCAAGCTACTGTGATTGCTACATCAATTGTGGTTTTTAATATTATTGAGCTTTCAGGTTTGTTTCTTTAGTTATCATAGTTAATTAATGTTTTTATATTTATAGTTAAATCTTATAGTAATTTTTTTTGTTTGTAGGAGAATGTTGGAATGCTCATGTTTTTTCTCTGTATTTTATGCCACCATTCCTTTTCACAACAGTGGCTCTTCTTTATTATAATTGGTAAGATAATTAATTAATCAATAGCAAAACTATCATTTCTTATTAGGATAGAAAATAATGCATTTTGATTTTTGTTGTAATTTTAAAAAATGTCAAAGCAATTGTAGAAATATACAGCAATATTTTAAAATCTGAATAATCCCCAAAAATTTGAACAATTATTAATCCAACAAAAAATTTTAAGCTAGTTTTGGCAGTCGAATGCCTGGAATTATTTCTGTCAAGTAATAAGTTTGAGTTTTAGTCCAGTAAAGACCCTTGTTACGTGGGGCTTATATATGTTAAATCTGCCGTTGGTCAAAGCTTTCACATTGGTGTGGAAATTTGGAGAGTAGTGTGCCACCCTTGTCACTTGACTATGGTTCAATATTACGAGGTTCATTGGCATTAGGCATTGAGTTGCTTCTGAAAATGATATTAAAAGACGATTAATGCATAATTTTCATCATACTTCCCTTGTTCTCAAGTGGTCTACTGTTGTATTCACCATCAACAGTAAAAAAAGGGCTGTCACCATGAGTTTATTTTACTTTTACAAGTTCATTCTCTGGTCAGGATATTTTGACCAGACTCAAAGTGCATAGTGAAATTTAACTGTGCTTGTGTGTTTTTTCTAGACCTTGGTTTCCTAACTCTGGGTTTCGTAGCTTGTGGTTCGGTTAATGGTATATATAGCCGTTAGAATGCAAGTCAGATTCTGGAACTGATTGTTTGGATTCGAAGATATCCATTTCTTTACTGGATGGAATTCAAATTTTCTCCTAAAATTATAGGTGATGTAATTGCATTGAAACAGTGGTAAAAAATTCAAATATTTATTTCCATTTTTGTTACTCTCTAGGAAAGTAAATAGAGAGATGAACAATAAACATTGCAAACATTTTAATCAAGAATAACTCAACATGAAAACATTAAAAATGACAAAACAAATAAGTATTAAAAGTAAGAATTACTACTACATTTAAGGAAAAGGAGGCAGCATGAGGTGAAAGACACACATACAAAACTGCTATAGAAAAGGTTTACCTTTAACCGTTAAAACAAGATTTAATTATAGGATTTATTTACTGAGAAAACCTCTGAATTGTATTTTGATTTAGTGGATAGTGACAATTTTTAGTTTCCTTCCATAGAAATGGATCCAACATCAACCACAAATATCATATTTATGATTTATTGTGTTTATTTTACAGTTGAGTTAAAATCTTACTGATGTGAAAATATTATCTCTGAGCTTGCTTTTTTTTAATTTCAAAGCTGCATTCATACATATTGCAAAAATTGCGGAATCTACACTCTGTATAAGCTATAGTAAAAACCATACTATATGCTCATATAAAAACACTAATGTAAAATGTGTTTTTTTTTCATTCGAAGTTCTTAATTTATTATAAATTGTAGATGGTGAAATAAAGCTTCTGTGAATATCTAACGAGTGCTATTTATTTTTCAAGTTTCATAGTATATTACATCTAAAATGAGAAATAAATATTTTTTATTAAAAAATACTAAATGTTTCTTAAATATGCATTTAGAATATCAAGGATTTCATTTTATATGGAAAATATTAAAATGTGTATTTTTATTACTACAGATAACTAGTATAAAAAATATTTCATGATATAGATCAATTTGAAGTCAGTGTTTAAAAAAGTACCATGCTTTTTTTTTATTCCAGGTACCCAGCCTCTGTTTTTGTGGGAGATACATTTTGTTACTTTGCAGGAATGACATTTGCAGTGGTTGGAATTTTAGGACATTTTAGTAAAACCATGTTGTTATTTTTCTTGCCACAGATCATAAATTTCCTTTTTTCCTGCCCACAACTTTTTCATTTTATACCATGTCCTAGACATAGGCTCCCAAGGTGAATAACTTTCAGTTAACTGTATTAATGTCATACAGACTAGTAATATGCATTTTGTTATAGCATTTAACTTAATATTTATGATAGTTTGCATAACTTAACGATATTTTTTCTTTCAAAAAATGGTTGAAACTAACATTTCATTTGTATCCATTCTTGTTGCAGATTTAACGAAGAATTAAATGTTTTGGAGCCTAGTACTGTGATATTTAAAAAAGATTCCCTATCATTTCTTGGTCGTTTTTGTTTGTTTATTGCTAAATTATTCCGACTTGTGCATTGTACAGAAAAAGTTAAAGATGAAGAAATATACACAGAAAGTACTAATTTCACACTTATTAACTACATGTTGAAAGTTTTTGGACCAATGCATGAAAGAACACTTACTTTATATTTAATGATAGTACAGGTAAGAATTATTTTGCCACAAAATTTAATAACCATAGATATTTTTTGTAATGTGTGACAATGAAAAAATAAATTGAATATGTAACTGATCTTGTGTATGATCTTTTAGATTTTACAAACTTAATCCATTAACTTTTTTTCATTCTGAAAATAAAATTGTACTTTTCTAAGAAATTAATTTAGTTGTTTTTATGAGAGAAAATATAATTTTAAAAACTGGAACTTATTTTTGTGCAAGCAAATCTTTCAGATTCTACCACAGCAGTTTATAAAGAATAAAAACCTGATACTCTTGCATAGCTAAATTTCTGCAGTTTGTTGACTTATTTATGCTTTTTTTATCCATAAGCAACTCACTCATAAAATGTATATATAAGTTTTATTTAGATTTATATTGGTCCACAAGTAGATCAGGAAACATAAAATTACACCAAGTATTTAACTTAGTTTTATGGCAAAAATAAATAAAATTTATTGAACATGTTTGATATTTTTTAGATGCTGTGCAGTTGTATTGCATTTTGTATAAGATATGGACTATCAAGAATATTTTATGATGTATAAGAAGTTAATCCAGTTATGTGTACAGAGAAAGGAAATATTTACAATTCCATGTTTTGAACATATCAGTAATTCATTGATGTAAAATAATATAGAAATTGATATATTTGTAAATAAAATTTGATGTATGAAAATATATTTATTACATACTATAGTACAGTTTAAAAAATTTACATGCATATGTTACACATCACCTCGATATTTTAACTGATTATAGTTCTTCACAATATTGGAAAAAACGTCTCTGCAACTGTGATTAATGTTAAGTGCTATAACTGCACGAGATCTTTCCTTACATATGCTAAGAAGTTGATTTACACCCGATATTAGATGACCCTACAAAAGAGAAAGTTATTAAGTATTCTTAAATGCAACAGTTATTATAAATTTTTTCAGAATTATTTCACTTACCTTTACATTTGGTTCTAAAGTTATGTTTTGGACACAGTTAACATATTCAGCAATTAGATTTGGAACCAATTCAGCAAAACTTTCTTTGTGTTTAACCATCAGTCCTATTAACCTAAATAATGACAAAGAATACGTACATCAAATCACTTTAAAACATTATAGTAAAGAATATGGGCTTTGACTGTTTATTGTTGCACTTCTATTAAATAATGAAAATATCTGAGCAGGCACCCTAATCTAAAGATTTGAGACCCATAGCCGTAAAATAATTCATTAGTTCATAAATATAAACTTCTTTCTTTTTACATACCTAATTCATAAAATACAACAATGGTAGAACTCGAATCCAGTAAGGTTTTTAAAAAATTCACAAAGTTTCTTTCCTTTCCACTATTGATTCCTACAGCAAAGCATTTTTATGTAACTTGAATTGCATTAATTGAGATTCATTTTGCTAAACACATGAAATATGTAAAAAAGAAAAAGGAATTCTATTGTATTCCAAAGAAGGATTTGTATTTTATGATGGCAGCTGATATAAAAGCTTTTTACAAATGATAAATCAAAGAGCAGTTGCTCATAACTGGATCATTTTTTTCAAGGATGATGTCCAGTCAAATGTAATTCGAGCTGAAGTTTTATTTACAGCTTTTCTTGTAGAATATAATGTTCCTTTTGACTACAGTTGATCCTCTTTCTTAGAAAGTGTTGCCAAGCAGTATGGATATGTGACTAAAACATATGCTGTGATTTGGGAACTAGCTTCTGGTCAAAAAGAGTGATTAAATGCCCGACACAAAATTATTTAGCAGCATCTGATGGCAATAATGATACCCCATTGTGATCACTTACTTTGATCTAGCAAAATGTTTAATTTAAAGTGGCATTTTTGCAGTTTCAAATTTGATTATTGTAAAGTCCAGCATATAACGTGCACTATTGACACAAAAAATAAGATCGAAATTTATGGGTGCACGTTATACAGTGGGTATAAAAATAAAGGTATGAGCATAGAAAAAAATTAGACTTCTACATATTACAAAAAACAGTTTATTTAAAAGAAATGAAATTCCTTATGAATTTAAAGGGTTCTAGTTTTAAAAGCATACTATTTTTCTAAAGTTCGGAATAATACCTTGAATAAATGACTTCAAAACATAAGTACATTGCTCACGTACATTTAAGGTTTCTTTGTAAAAAAGGGGGTGCGCATTATACAGGCGAATATACCTAAAAATTGCAGCTTAAAAGTTTAAGTGTGCATTATACACTTCTCAGGAGAAAATATTAGCTAGCACATATGGACTATTTGAACATTTAAGGTTTGGCTGATATTATCACTGTAATGGAAAAGAAAAAATGAAGTTGCTGCCTCTATTTAAGAGAGGGGGTGATACAAATATAGGTTATGTCATTTAAAGAAATGCTGTGCTGCTTTACCTTTAAAATTTGATGAGATGCTCGTAGATATATTCTATCTACAAAAAGTTCCAAACGAAAACAGGCCCTATAAAGCTTAAAGAATACAGTAGTCTATTTGACAATATAAGCATAACTTAGCAGTCAAAGGCTTTTTACAAACATAGAATGAAATTAATATGCATAGATCTTTTAAAGGGTCTGTTTTGCATATTTTAAAAGACATATGTAGTATAGAAGTAACTAATGTAAATTACTAAGAAAAGAAAATAGGAAAAAGGTGAATAATTTTGTTGGCTATAAAATTAGAGATATTATACTTCATGTAATTATCTTGCCAACAAATTTCCAATATATGGAGAAGTTTTAAAAATGCTGAGGCAGCAGGCAAAACAAAAATTGATTTTACTAAATTAAACTTTTAAGGTATCCAACTATGTTAAAAACTTGAATGTCAGTGGAAATGTCAAATTTCTTTTTATTTATCCAATAAAGTATTTGAAATTTTAGCCTTTAAACAATAACTAGAAATTGAAGGCTTCTCGTAAACATTCAATTTTTTTCTCTAATTATTTTCAAAAAAAATTAAGTGTACTAAGATGCTTTTTGAAAAATCAGGGTAATTTGATATATTTATCTTTAAGTCCATTATCTAAAAAACTATTTTTCATTTTTTTGCCAAAAATTGCACTTTAAAAAATTATTGTAAATACTTCTAAAACAATTTTACACATATACACCTCTTTTTAAAAAATTTTGAAATAACACGGCGATTTTTTTTGTTTGTTTTGTTTAAACTTTTCTTTCTAGTACAAATTTCAAAAAATTTGAGGATTCTGGCTCTTTGAATGAGGACGATTTGATCATATTTATGACTGTTTATGACAATAAAGAAGTCAATACTGATGAAGTCAAAGGTGAAGTTCAGCTATTAACAGCTGATTTAATTCGTGAGGGCTTGAAATTTGCTATAATTGTCAACACAATCATAAGTTTTGTGTTACAAGATACCAAGAATATACCATAAAAAACAGCCACTACTAACAGACTTTGTAACAACAACAACAAAAAACTGAAACCATTAATAATAAATGAAACTCTTCGTTTGAATGAAAACAGACAGTTGTCTTAGGCAACTGACACATCTACTCATGATAGTATTTTTGATCCAGTTCATAATAAATATGCAAGCTTGTTATTAAGTAGCAATGAAAATTTGTTAGCTAGTAGTTTTATTCCTAATTTTGATTTGTTGTGTATACTTATAGACTAAATTTTCACTGTACATTAATCTCAATTTTTTTTGTAATAAAATTTTTGTTTTGTTTTATAAATATGTCACATGGATTTTTTAATTACTTTTTTGCACGTCTTTTGGGATAATATTTACAGATTTTTGATCTTACACAATTTTTTTAAAATTGTGGAACATATACCCAAATTTACAATAAGTCACATGTATTTTTTGCTCGGTTTTCTAAGGAATGAATCAACCGTGTAAAAAAAAAAAGAGTTGGGTGTATTCTAATTCAGATGACATGAAAAATATCAAGATTATTAATTTATACACTTTTCCAAAATCACTGTTCTGAACGTAGTGAGATACCTTAATAAAATTTTTGAAATGTTTGTAATGAATTGATACTTGTAATTTAAATAAATATTTTCTTAAAGACTTGAAATAAAATTCATCATTACTCACCTGGTAATACTTTCAGCAGCTTGAAATATTTGTAATTGAACATTTGTATCTTGTGCAGAAACCAGATCTTGAGATCCAATTGTCATCAAAGATTTCAATAAAAGTAATAAAGTTAAGGTAATAATAGCTTAATGAGAAGTTAATTTCATTTGATTATTTCTTTTTTATGATATTAAATCCAATTTGTAATATGTGTGGTCAATTTACTAACATAGTATTTTTTCTGAGACAATTATTTTAAAAGGAAAAAATGTCAACATAACCTGCAAATAAATTACTTTTTTACTAATAATATTAGAACAGTTAGATTAATGCTGCACAAAAAATATAATGCACCAAGGCTACTTAAAATAAATTTACATATTTTTTTTATTAAGAATTTGGTCAAGTGAGAGAAAATGTCACTTTTAGTTACTCATTGAATATCAAACATCCAGCTAGCCTTATTATATTATAAATGTTTCATTTCATTAAATTTACTTCTTCTAACAATGATTCTTACAAATTGAAAGATAATCGTGATGTAAGCTGCAACTGAGATAGTGCTGAACCTTAAAAGTTCTACATCTTACTACAAAAGATTTATAAAATTGAGTTCATTGTGCAGTGATTGCAATATTTAATAAATTTTTAGTAAACCAGGATTTAAATTATCTCTTTTCCAACAAGTAGTCTTCATTTAAATTAAACTTACAAAATAAAAATAAAAGTTTACACACAAAACGAGATTTCAAACATTTCCACATAAAGAATAAATTTTCAGTTGGCATTAACTTTAAAATGAATAACAAATAATTCCTTTAAAAAATAATGTTATTTTAACAAGGGTGGGACATCTAAAATGTGAAACAATATATAGTCACAATCAAATAAAAGAATAAGCATGGATTATATCAAAATATTTTTTTTCTAAGAAAAACTGGTCATTAGTTTAACAGGAGAAAAATTTTGTTATATTTATACAAATCATGATAATCATAAGTTAAATTTGAATTAGCACACTGCAATGATATTATCACTTTAACTAATCCTTAATTTAATATTATTTACTAAAAATACTTACATGTATTTAACTATACTTAGAAATAGTAATAAAAGATTTCATTTATATAAGAAAACATAAAAAGGATATTTATAACAATATATAGGAAAGAATCTCTTGAAGAAAAGACAATTTTTGAATGATTAATCAATAAGTTATACACAATATTCCCCATAGCATCAAAATACTTCAAATATAATGGAACATTATGAGTTGCTTTTAGAAGTTTTGCTGCGTCACATATTTGAAGACAATGTACAAAGTTGTGCCTTGGTATACAACACTACAAAAAAGTCAAAACAATCAATCAAAACATAAAAATAGAAATTTCCTTTCAAATAATGGATGAAAAAAAAGTTCAAGTACATTTTTGGGGGAGGGGGTTATACAAACTTACTCTTTTTCCTCCCCCCTTATAATCTCATCAAACGATGTAAAATTGGTACATAAATTTAGGAAACAAAACATAAAGCAACTTTTTTTATTTGTGTGAGTATATATTCACTTAAATATTCATATTTACATACAACAAAACCTAAGGATATAAAGGATTTATTTATTACAAAATCCCATTTGAATTTTAAAATAATTTCAAAGTAAATCCAATGGATTCTCAGTATAATACTTAATAATAATAATGAATTAAATTATGAATAAAAATATAGTAGCTGATAAGGGAGATTATTACTTGAAAATCTTGCTGTCCAACAAAGAGGAGGAAGAAATTTCAAAAGAGGGAATTTTAATGACATTAATATACAAATCACATACAAATACCAGGAAGCTGATATCAAGAGAGGAAGGGGAAATTTCCATGGGCAAAAAGTTATACGCTTGAAAAACCCATGCAGCTAGTAACTATATAAACCATGTAACTGAGGTATCAATCTATGATTAAAATTACAATAATGTAAATGAGATAACAAATAACCTCAAGACCTGAGACTATTAGTCATAGTATATTTCAAGAATTCACATGACACCACAAATGCAGCCTGGCTCTAACACATCCCTTCATTTCATCTATAAATCCCCCCACCCTTTTTTTTTTAACTGTCAGACAGCTCCTTTCCTTACATCCTTGTCCCTGACATTTCAAGGCAGACAAGCTGTGACAGTGTTCACTTGTTTACAAATGTCTATTATTTATATTACTGTATATACATAACATCAAAAGAATCCATATACATAAAGATTACTTCTGTTTTATATATAATGCATGGAGCAGCATCATGTTCTATAATTTTTGTCCACCATATATAATAACTGAAAATTAGTAAATTCCCCTCACTTTTCCATATTTAGCATTGAAAACAGAAATTCATATCAGGAATAAATATTATGAGATAAAATAGTTCTTAAAAATACATGCACATTAATGATAAAAATAACTTTAACAAGAAATTCTGGGTTTCATATCGATTTTTATTTTACTCAGATGTTTAATGGATCTCATTGGTTTAAATATATGTTACCACTTGTTAATATACAAATGGCAAACAATTCTACTGCACATGTGTTTATGGATGGTACACACAGTTTAAAAATGTATTATTTGAACAACAAAAACTTTCATTTGAGTAGTAAATTTGTGCAAAGAGAAAAGCATATAAAATTTTTTGATAAATCATATTAAAACTGCAACTGCACCATAAAGGAAATATAATTCATAAACTATATTCCTCATAAATACGGCATTACATTTTCATATATACTAATGCATTACCACCTTATTATATTACATAAATACAATACTGTTCAAATTAATTGGGATAAATGGTAAAGAACTATTTTTTCTAAAACCCTAGCTTTCAATCATTACATACCTTAAGTAGATAGAAAAATCTCTATATTAGTACAAAGTATGTCCTCTTATAGCAGAAATGGCCACTTCAAATCGTCTTGGTATTGACAAGTGGTATAACGGAAAACATTAGGGCCTCCCTGCAAAGTCAAGTTTTGGGTTCCAAGCCTAAATACATACTTGGAGTCAACCACGCATTGGGCCTCCCCGCAATGCGGGGGTTGAGGAGGTGTACGTTACACCACTGATAGACGCCGCTAGTGCAACGCACATCATCATCGTGGAACAACACTTGTATAGCACTTTTTATCATTTGTTCTTTTGTCATGCAAACTCCTCTTAGCTAAAAAATTCTTGAGAAGTATGTCATAAATTCTCAATAGGACTTAGGTCTGGTGAATTACCAGGCCAATCAAACACTTTTATTTCATTTCTCGTATAAAAATCTGGACCAATATCGAATTGTGACAAGAAGCCAAATCATACTGAAATGTTCTGTTAAATGTTTCCATGGATGGAACAATTCTACTGAATAATATTTCTATGTATTTGACATAATTCATCATGTTTTTAAAAGGAACTAAGCTCTCATTGCCATTTATTATGAAAAAATTCCAAAACATCTATTTATAAGGATGTCTTACTTATAAAAACCCTTACAGACTGTACCCTTAAGTCTGTTGGATATGATCTGGCAGCAGAGTTTCAACTTCACTTTGTCTAACTGCACTTGATTTGTATCCTTGCACAAATAGATGCGTGTCATCACTGAAAATCACCTTCTTCTAGTCGTTAACAGTCCAGGATCAGTATTTTTTACCTATGCTAAACATTTTTTCCATCCCATTTTGAGTTAGAAATTGCTTTTTCCTAGGTCTTGATGCCTTACGACTAATTTCCAGAATCCTTTTCTGTACAGTTGAGGTACTCACTTCAACATCCTAATAATATTATAAAAGTGAATGTAAGTTTGTTACGCTTTCACGCCTGAACCACTAAACCGATTTTAAAAATTCTTCCACCAATGGAAAGCTACACTACCAGCGAGTAACATAGGATATATTTTATTCCCGTATTCTTATGAGAACGGAAACTATACGGGTGAACCGGAAACTGAATGCCAAGCTGAGCTAATGAAGTCGTTGTCTTGGTTACTGGCGACCGATGCTCTTCCAAGAGACATAGTGCAACATGCACATGATAATACACTGACATGTGTCAAATTTTTTTTATTTTTATGATAGTTATCTCACTGTTTAAGTATGGCAGCAGCTGTTTTGGAAACACTTTAAAAAATAATAAATGAGAGCTTCATAAACTAAAAGCAATTAGAGTAACAAAACATTTTTAAGTTTATGGTTAGTTTCAATCCTATTGTTTCTTTATTTATTTACATTTTTCGGTTGGATTGTCGAATCAGCCAGTTATCCTACCCAGTTTTTCTCGCCAAATTTTTAAGTGCGCCAAGTCTGGTAACCCTTTTGATTTTTATATCAGTGAGGGAGAAGTCGGATTGTGTTATGGTAGGGTTACTACTCCAAAACACAACACGCAAATTAGCAATTTTTCAAAATTTGGCGGACCAGTGGCCGATTCAACAATTTCACCCATTTTTCTGTCACATTTTAGCAATAGTCCTAATCTTAATAATATCATAAATGCGAATTTGAGTTTTTTTTTAATGCTTTACTTCTAAACCACTCAACCTATTTAAAAAATTCTTTCACCAATGGAAAGCTATATTATCAGCGAGTAACATAGGATATGTTTTATCCCCGTATTCCTGGGGAAACTAAGCGGGTGAAACCAGGGTGAACCGCGCCAAGTTGGCGCATATATAATACAGGAAATTTTAATAAAGTTTTTCTCACCTTTGTAACAAATAACTGAAATATAGTGTAATTTGATATTTTTACTAAAAGCAGTTTTTAAATGTTTTTCAATTAAATGTCAAACCTTTATTACATTATGTTTATTAAATGTCAAACTTAAACTTTGAGAAATATTGCCAAGTTGGCTAAAAAATTATCTATTCTGACAATCTCAGAAAATAATAAAACTTTTCTCCCATTTATTAAAGAATGAAATAACAAAGTTTTAGCAAATTGTGTGACATTGAAAGCTCTACGGTTTAAATGACAGTTTCATAAAATTTTTTGATTTATTGAATGTTTGATACTTTAAATTTACTTATTTATTTAAATAACTCCAATATAAGGCCATGTTTTGCACGAAACTTTTCTCTTATACTGAATCTAGATATCTTATATGGAGATATTACTATGAAGATATACTAGATATTACTACGGAGGAAGGCATACAATTATAGGAAATCATTGAATAAAATTAGGGAACTTAACACAATACTTATATCATCTTGCGGTCTTTCTAATCATTGAAACCTTTGGGATAAGTACAAAGAGTACATGGCGGAAGATATTTTGCGACGACTGCAGCAAGAACATTGCAATATTACTTTCAATGAACACATTTACAATGAAATGCTAATAATAACTGAAAATAATGTTTTCACAATGGTTGGGAAGAAGATGCATAATTTTGAAATCATTAATCAGCGACAAGTCGAATGAAATAACTTCAATAATGAAATTGCTCGAGAATTAAACTACAATTTTATCGCATTGCAACAATAAGTAACAGAATTAATCCCTCAGTCAATTTCAGAAGAAAGTCATGTTTTCCATCAAGTGTTATGTAAAATAGAATCCGGCAGTGGTGCACTCTTTTTTTCTCGAAGTTCCTTGAAGGAACTACAAAAACGTTTCTGCTAAACTTATTATTAATGTCCGTCAGAAAAAACTAGAAGATAGCAGTTGCTGTGACTTCTTCCGGTATAGCCGTGACACTACTGACCAGCAGTCTTAATGCACATTCCGTTTTAAAATTTCCATTGAATCTCGCACATGAAGATTCACCCATCTGTAATTTCAGCAAAAATAGCTCTAGAGACAGGATGCTTCGACAATGTAAGCTTTTAGTATGGGATGAAAGTACGATGTGTCTCACAAGAAAGCTATACAAGAGTTAAATCGGACTCTTCAGGATTTACGAGATAGTGCAGATCTTATGGGAGGAATGGTAGTTTTATATTGGCTGGTGATTTCCGACAAACTCTTCCAGTAATCCAGAAGGGTACACTTGCAGATGAAATCAGAGTCTGTATTAAATCATCAAGCTTATGGACAAAAGTTGAAAAATTCATTCTGAAAACAAACGGGACATTATGCAGACGCTATTGAAAATCGGTGATGGATGTTTGGACACAGATGCTGAAGGTTGTCTTTCACTTTCCAGGGAATTTTGTAACTTAGAAGGAAATGATGTAGGTCTTATTGCTCAAGTTTACCCAGGCTTACAACAAAATTTAAATTGTGATCAGTGGTTGTGCGCAAGATCAATATTGGCGCCTAACAATGACATTGTTAATAAAATCAACACTGAAAACTTAAACGGCATCCTATGGGAATGAAGGAATTTTTATCAATGAAATACAATTGTAGATAAAGAACAAAGTACTTGATATTCCACAGAGTTTTTAAATTCGCTTGAACTTTCGGGTGTACAATAAAAAAAACAATTAAAACTAAAAGTACCAGTTATGCTTATGCAAAATCTCAATGGTCCTCGATTATGTAATGGAATGAAGCTTTGGATCACAAAATTGATGCCGAATATACTTGGTGCTACTATTTTAACAGGTGTCGGGAAAATGAAAAGTGATATCCATACCTCGAATTCCAATTATTCCCATTGTTTCAATTTCCAATTACACTCAGTTTTGCTGTTACTATAAGCAATGCGTAAGAGCAAACATTGCAAGTACCAGGGGTGCATTTGGAAAAGCCATGCTTTTCCCCTGATTAACTATATGTAGCCAGTTCCCATGTGTCTATGCCCGAAATCTTCACATATTTGCTCCTGACGGAAAAACACATAATATAGCTTACAGTGGCATCCTAGAATAATATTATCTTTCGAGCTCTTTTAAAGAGGAATTATTTATTAAAAGTAGATGCTTTTAACTTTTTAAAATATTAATAGTTAGTAATTTTTGTTGCTAATTATTAGAATAAAGTATGTTTTCAGTTTTTTAAGCTAAATTTAATTTTAGAATTTTTAAATTTTAATGGTCCCAGTCAAGCAGTAAAAAAATTGTCTATTTTATTTACTTTCTAATAATAATGATTATGACTTCCACAGTTATTTAAAGATATCAAAGCTTGCGAAGCCGCAGGTTAAAGCTAGTCATAATCCAATAAATCCCTTCAAAGGTTTGTGCTTGTCTTACTTTGATTTATTTTGCTATTTCTTATTGGAATTTTATCAGTTCTTGGGAGTAATCTTCTGTTTGAGCCCACATTTTCCTTTTGTTTTTGGAGGCAATGACGAGAATCCTGAAATGTTCTTAAAATTCTATACTTCATTTGCCTACTTAAACTACCTTAGCTACATCTCTCACAGTCATAGAAGTGTGTTCATTAAGAGCGATTATTTTAGAAAGCTTTCGCAGAGTAACATCCATCTCTGAACAAATCTTCACACAAAAATAATATATTTCTTAATGAGCATTACACGAAATATAGTAGCGATTAAAAAATAATTTGAGTTAAAACAAATCTCATTTTAGAAGTAAAACTTGTTAAAATGAAATTTTTACTAAAAATAATTTAAACATTTAGGAAGAGGGGGGGGGGGGAATTGCAAGTACAAAATAGAGGAGGAAAAAATATACATATTTTCACACAGTAATTTCATTTTGTGATTTATTAGAGTATTCACATTTTAATATAGTTTAAAACATCAAATTTCATTATTTAAATAATCATATTATTTAATGATAACATTTCAATTTTGTGTTTAAGATACAAGTCTTTAAATTGGAACCTTCAATGTGATTATTGCCAATGTTTTACTACAAATTAAAAATTTGAAAACTAAATAAAAAGTTTGAAGTTTTTCTTTTATTCACATACAGTTTAACACAAATAAAGTATAACATATTTCTAAATAGATAAAAAAATTATACTCATTTAAAAAAATTTTAAATACTAGAAACACATACCTTTTTAAGCTTCAATAAAAAGCCGATAAATTGGAGAATAGGAATAGTTATCATACTTATATTAAAGTCTGAATCACTTGCCTGGTTCAAAGCAATTACACAAAGTTGTGATAAAAGCTTTAAAGAAAGAGAAAAAAAAAAAATGAAAAATTTATGTAAATTATAAATTTATTAGAACAATATACATTTTGGTGAAAGCAGGCATTACTGAATTATAACATATTTATATTTTTTAAAATTACCTACATTGATTAGAATTGGTGTAGATAATGAAGATTCTGGTTTCTTTGAGTCAGAATCAATAATTTGCTGGATAATACTGAGATTCATTTGAAATGCAAAGACATTTATTACAACAAGATCAGAATTTTCCTAAAAAAAGAATAACATAATAGTCCAATAATTCTACAAACAGAGCTTGAGCAGAAAAGAAAATTACATTATAAACCAGGGTATTGTTAACTATAGTATCATCTTAAAATTAAGTCAAAGGATTTTAAAATTTCACATTTTTACAAATTAAAACTATGTAGTACTATTTTTAAGTCATTATCAAAAGAACTTCTGGTTCTAGCGGAAGATTGGGTGGTATTAAAGAAGACCATTTAGTCAAAATTATTCTTTGGAATTTTTAATATAAGAAGAAAATGTTGAAAGGATATTTTATAAAGAAACATTTTTTTAGTCAATGTTTGTTAGTTTCTTATTATTTTAAAACACTACAAGCTATGATGGTAGTTTTATTTCACAGTGTGATGGCCCTCTCTAAAGCCAACACATTTTTTTCCCATTCATTTGTTAACTTATACACTATGCCAGTCAGACTTCCACACCACATTTTTTGGAAAACTGGACATTTTGTTTGGAAGTTAATTCATATCCCATGATTACCGATCTATGCTCCAAGTCTTGGAGGAAAAGCTCACTGCATGATGATCATATGCATTCAGACATCCCACTGAGTGAATGTGAATTTTACAAGCTATTTAAAAACTTTGATTTAAAGTATTTATGTGACTTCTTTTTTAGAATAAAAGTTTCACTCAAAGTACCCAAACAGCTAAAAGATTAAAATCGTGTGCACATGGTTAACAGAAAATGTTTAAAAGAATGTGGGGGCATTTTTACTAAACTGCATTTACTTATGAGATAAATGGACCTGTATATAAGAAAATCTTTTTTAATTTTAAAAAATACTTCAGTACAATTCATTGCTAACAGATTTTGTTAAAAAAAAATTTGATTAAAAAAATTGAATGAAAAATATATCATTTAACAAAAAACTTTTAACCCTGAAATGAAGGGAGGATTCATAGGAATATTAATTATTGTAAAAAAAATTCATTAACATGTTTTTATTTATTGAATTTATCTGGTAATATTAAAAAATAAATTCAAATCAAATTTTTTTCTATTAGCACTCAATTAAAGATTAGGAAGAAAATCCCTCAAAATCAATCTCTTTGAGTAAACATAGCTGTGAATATGACAATAGTAATTATTTTTTTAAAATATTACAATATGAATTTTCTTAATACAAAAGACAAACTGATTGATCACTAGTTTAATAAATTTTTCATAATATTTTCAGGTATCATTTGTACTTTTAATATTAAAGCAAAACTATGTGCAGTATTATAAAGACACTTGGGAAGCATATTCATACATGATAAACATGAGGAGGATATATCATTAATGTTTTGAGTAAATGAGAAGCAATCTTCAATGACAAAATCAAATAAATAATTTTGATACTTTTGCTACATTTTTTTTTCAAAAACAAAGAAATTTTATTGTTAACTTACCACATTAAGCTTTAACTATAATTAATTTATCATATGAAAAATCAGAAATACTTCCTTTTTTACAGACCAGGATACTAATTAGAGATATGAGATGGAAATATGAGCTGATAATTGTCTGCAGATTATTGCCCTGAAATGTGAGCTGAATTTCTTACACACATTTTAAATCTTCATGCTACAATAAATTGGCTTACACATAACAGGTATGATTAAAAATCAGTTTTTCTTTAATATTCATTTTTGGTATAGAGCTCAAATATAATGAGCAATCATTAGAGAGTCACTCAGTGAAATCCCTAGTAACGCTTCTCATTTATATCACAAAAGTCTAAAATTAAATTAAATGACATCCAACTCTAAATTCAAAATATATTTTAATTAAAAAAAATTTATAATTTTCTTAATTATTAAAAAAAATTGCTTTTACTATTTAGCATTCACCAATCATATTAAAAGAAATAAATGTAATGTGAAAGATTTAACATACAATAAAACAAGGAAGGAAAATGAAAAACCTTTATTTTTAAAGAAAATTATTGATATTTACCATTTCCTGGATAAGTGTTTTTACAATGCCATTAATTTTTTGTTGAGGCATCAAAGCAAATAAGGATTGTAATAAGTCAATTTCTTCTTTTTTCAAACTTATTTGATGTTCAACAAATGTTTCATTCCTTAAGACTGCTGCATTTGTAATTAAACATCGTTGTTGAATAAGAGTATATACATAATCCCATATAATAGAAAAAGAATTTTCAGGCATAAATTGTGAAATATCTTTGTAACAACTGCAAACACTTGCAAACAATTCAAAACAGACATCATTGTCCTGAAAAATAAAAATGTTCATATTAGGGGAAAAAATTTTAAAGTTTTAAATTTTAAAATATTTATTATAATACTTAAGACAAGGAATAACTGCTTTACAGTAGTACATAAAACTATTTTAATGATAATTATATACATACATCGGTATTGGCTATATTCTGCTGTGCAATTTTCATAATTTTAGGCAAGCGCTTCAAACATTTTTCTTTCTTTTTTTCATCAAAACTACAAGCTGGTAAAGTAAGGATATTTATAACTTCAGTGTAACATTGAATTAAAACAGAACATGTAAAATCAGAGTGCTTCTTTTCAGTTTGTTTCAAATACTTCACACACAATGAACACAATAGAAGTGCTAACTGTTCACAGCTCTCTTTAAATTCGGGGTTAAAACGTCGTCTTTTTAAAATCTGTAATGCAAAAAAAATACATTAAAAATTTAGATAAATATAGTTTTAAAATTAATTTATGAAAGAAAATTATTACCTGGCTCATTTGTTCTATCATTGTTAGGAGAATCAAACTTGATATTTCAGAAATTTCTCTCTCATCTTTTAACTAAAAATAATAACAAAACTTTAATGCACACATAAATTATGTGAATTTTATATATATATTTAAAATAATAAAAATACTATAAATTTATATACTTAAAAGTTTTAAGGAAAAAAGGAATTTATGTTGAAGATATCCACTTCTATAGTTATGAGAAATAATTGAGATTGTTACAAAGATATGAATTCATTTAAAAGCACCAAAAAGAAAATATTTGGTTAAATTTTGAAAAACTTTTACAAATATAAGTCAATCCATTTTCCTCTTTTTTTAAAACTTGTATGTTACAGATAAAAAAATATCTTTATTATCATTAAAAAAAGCAAAGTACATCCTTTTTTGAAAATTAAAATATCAGTGCTTCAAACAGTTCTTATATATATATACTAAAAATTAAACTTCAAACTTGTTTACTAAAAGCAATTCCTAATAAAAACAATGCTATATTAAAATATATATTTAATATATATTTAATATTACTTTCTATATTTTTTCTTTCTTTTAGTATAAGTCTATAAAAACAAAACACCATAAAATAAGGGAGAGCATATAAATAACATTATAAAAAAAGTGATAATTTGAAGAATTTGTAGTTAACACAGACTTAAATTTCAAATACAGTTCTTACAAGTTACATTAATTAATTACAGATAAAAACTTCAAATATTTAAAATAAATTAATACAAATATACAGAAATACAAGATACTAAAAAAGACATTAAAAAGTAGATATAGACAGCAATTAAAAAAATCTGGCAGAATGAACAATTCATTTCACATATAACTTGAGAGCTTTGATTCATCTGTTTATATTAAATAGTTCTTTGTCTTTTTTAAACAGTGAAACTGCAGTTATTTAAAAAGTTAATTTTTGATTGAATAATGTGTGTCATTTTAGAATTTGGATTGTGAAGAATTCTTGTTTTGATAAAAATCCTCTAAATTCATTAAAAACCTCTGCACTGATTATGAAATTTTCAGATCTCTAAAAATAAAAATTTTTAACACAAGATTACAAGGAACACACAAAAAAATATTATTAATTATAATTCACATAAGAAAAATAATTTTCGAATGGTTGTACAATATTATACATTGAAAACATTTTGCAAGGAAGAAATTTTTTTAAATACTACTAAATAAACTATATTCATAAAATGAACAAATAACTTTATACTTCTGAAAAGTACTCTTCGGCAGCAATTAAGGTTTCTCTGTTTCTTGTAACACATTTTATCACAGTTTGAAACAATGGCTTAATCCACTTTAAAGACTCATCAATTCTTGTCTGTCAAAAAATATAAAAATAATTAAAAGATAAAATATTCAAATTTATTGCTTAGGATAATTTTATAATTTCTGAATAATAAATAAAATATTCTTTTAAATTAAAAATAACATACCGTGATCACAAGCTTCTCGAAGGTATTTACTATTTCTCTCATATAAGCTACACCATTAACAAAATCGAAAAACCAATTACTTCTAGGTCCCTCAAAAATGGCAATCATTAATTTGCAAATTTTCTCAGCTATCATAAGGGCATCTTCCTGGTTACAGCTTTCTGGAGTAAGAAACAGCAACACAGAAAGTCCAACAACACAGCGCACTTGATTTCCAGGTAACAAATATTCAAGAGGCAGGCAATCAATGAGCTACAAGGGTATTGATTTTGTAGCAAACATTTACTTACATTTTTCAAAATAAAACATTTAAAAAACACTTTCATAAAAATTCAAATTTATGTAACATTTTTAATTCCAGCACCACTCAATAGTACAAAATGTATTAAACAAATTACTTCTTTATACATGATCAATTAAATTAACATATCATTAACATAATGATATTTTTAATCTAAAATACAATTATTGTTTACAGACACCTTACCATTCTACTTTAATTTAAATTATCCATTTCTTTAAATCCTTAATATAAAAAAATTTCTTTAGTAACTGACATTTAGAGTGTGTATATATATATATATATATATATGTAAGGATAATTAAATTAGATCAAAAACAAAATCTCCTATTTACCATTAAACTTTTATTTTAGTCAGAAATTAAAAACACCTAATTATTTCTCAGGAAAGATATTCTAAACATAACAATTCTGATCCCAGCTTATTAAATTTTATGGTCTTGATATGTACAATCTTGCACCTTACTTTCAAATCGAAAACATACACTAAAAATGTAAGCCTGTAACCATCCTTTATTCAGACTCCTCCCATATTAACAGCAAAAAGACTTTCACCCCCTCTAGTGGGTAGAACAAGACTCAGTGATGGCCAAGCTTTGGTACTGTAAGGATGTTAAGAGCACATGCTCTGATCCTTTTAATTCTGTACTAAATGTTTTGTCCTCCAGTTATGTTTGTAAATGTTTGTTTTGTTTAATAAACGTGTTTTAGCTAACTAGTGGACTTAGTTAAGAACCCCTTTTCCAGTGTGTCCCTTTATTATATTGGGTCACCCCTTACAAGCCTTAATTTATTATATTTCAATTTAATGTTTTGACTTACAATTACGAGTAGTTAATGTTTGTTTTTAACATAATTCATTGCTTATCAATATCACACCTCAAGGCAACATGAGAGCTATGGGCAGTGAACCTCATAATTTTGAACCCAAATTAAGAGACAAGGTTGACAACTAAGGATGTACCCCACTCTCTAAACTTCCACACCATGCCAGTGTAAGGACTTAGATCTACAACAGATTTAACTCCCACCAATTAATTCCTCTACATGACAGATTTTTAGTGACACTAAAACCAGAATCAACAACTCAGCATAAACAATACTGGCCATAAGTTTAAAATTATGACAACTTAATAACAATAGTCACCTTACTATAAATAGAAATAAAACACTTGTCAAAAATGCATATGAAGGATAATAGATTTTTAAAAATATAATATACCTGTAGTATATTAAAATTTCCAATTTCCAATTTTGGTCTAATTATTGATTTGGATTGCAATATCTGGTTCAAAGCAGAGCAAGTATTTTCTACATGACTCCATAAAGAATTTAAAGTTTTTTCTTGTTCAGATTTTGGAGTAGATTCTAAATATTTTGTCCATTTTTTTCGGAATACACTTAATTGTACAAGAATATTCAGAAAATTTTCTTCTGTCTCCATCTCATCACATGATCTATACCCAATAAAATTACAATAAGTATAATTCAAAATAGAGAAAGATCAAAGTATTTCATCATTAATATGAGACAACTAATTTATAACTATAACACACTTATATATCATCAAAAGAAGTACAATAATATCTCAAGTTGTTTCAATTTAATTAAATTTTATTTTTTAATCACATTTTCACTCTTTTTTACACTCATTACTTAAGTTAAATGTTTTGATTAAAGGCAATATACATATATATACATATATTGGTTTATACGGTTAAATATAAAAAGTAAAAAATATAGATGTAAACAATTTATTCAAAAAAGTTACACTCTTTCACATAACCAATAGACTTAATATTTATCTATGAACATTTTTATGCAAAGTAATGCATAATTTCCATAAAACATTAACAAATATTTTCCCAAAAAATTCTGAATAAGTCTTTTTATGAATATGCATTGCACTTACAGAATAGGGTATACATAATGCTCATAATTTTCAAATTAAAAATAATAATAATAAAAGTTAAGAATATATTTATGTCTGCAATAAATAAAACTAAAGATTGTACAGCGATAATGAAATATTATACTTGCCTTTTCTTCAGAAATATTGTAGAATCAAACTTCCAAATTGAAGCAACTAATGCTACTTGAAAATATTTTGATTCTTGAATAAATATGCTTTGTATAGTTGACAGAACATCAGTTTTTAAATTTAATTCCGATTCATTTAAGCTGAAAAAGATTTTTGTCAATTAAAATTATTTACCTCAAAAAAGGATTAAATTTCTTTTAACATTTTTCCCCAAAATAACTAGAAGTTATGTAGAAAAACATTCTATAATCTTATATGAATTTTTACCATATCAAAATTTGTATGGAATAATCCAAAACCTATTTAAGTGAAAATTTCAATTTAAATTCAAAACCGAATTTGATTTTTCTTTCAAATAAAAAAAGATCTGCATAGAGATTATATATATATATAATCCAATATATACTAAACATTTTTGCATTTTTACATTTTCAATTGAATGGAATTATTATATTTTTAAAAATTTATGATACTTTTACTGAATAAATCTATTTGATTCAGTGAAGAATTTCCTCCATTTTCAAGTACATCAAATGAACAAGGGGAGAAAAGGAAGCGTTGTTCCCTCTAACTTTTTTAATGGTAGAGAAACTGAAAAGTATTATAATAATTACTCAATGTCTGAAGAAAACTATATTAGGAAAATGCAATTTTGAAACAAAAAAATTTACTAATAGGACTTTTTCAAAATAATGTATGAAGATAAAAAGGATTCTAAAATACTGCAAAAATTTAACAATTTAGTAATGCAATTATTCATAAATTACTAGAAGGATTACATTGAATAACCTTTCACGCATATAGAATGTCAAGAACATTTTGTATAAATCTTTAATGATTGATGAGTCAGAAGAAGAAATCCAAGGCAATTGGCCATTCTGCAATTTGAAGAACAACTAACCTTACTCAATGATAAAAAATATATTTACTAACTGAGCCTCAAAGATAACTATATAATAACAATTTAAAAATCAATTTTGTATGAATACAATTTTTTTTTTGATGATATGAAATACTTCCTTTAATAGTGCAGTACAAAGCCATAAATAAATCATGAATCATATTTCACACACAGAGGATTATTTATATTTAAAAACATTTTAACACTAATATGTTATGATTTCTTAATTGAATCAATCAGCTATATTTTATATTAAGAACCTTTGTTGTATTCATTTTGCATGTTGACTTTCATAAACAAACACTATTCCAGAATTACAACTACTTAACAGGTGACAATTTAAAAAAAAAATGGAAGCAAGATGCATTTATTTTGACTGTTTGAATACTTCATGATATAATTTTGATTTTTCTAATTAAAAATCTACTAATGATTCTAAGCATGTTTTGTGATACTTTATAACTTTTATACACCTTGTGCAAGTTCATTGCATATTTATTCTTCTTGTGGTTTATATAAAGATTTCAACAAGATGAAATTCTAAATTTGATGTAAGGGTATTCCAATTTCAATTCTAGACTGATAATATTTCAAAAGAGGCAGACAATGTATTCACAAAGTTTCCAAATTTGTTATTAGAAGTGATCCCATAATATCATATAGTTCATGGCTCAATTTAAGTGGAAGAGACACAAATTCAAGATCTCTGATATATTTAAAAATAAAAAAGCAGAAAGCTTATAAATATAAGTAATACTACTGTAGAAAATAATATTTACTACCCCTAACTCTACAAAACTTTTCCAAATTCAGATAAATGAGCTCCACAAAATACCTTGCTAAAACAAAGGAGCAATATCTTATGCTAAATATTATGTTTGTCCTAATTAACTGCTTAACACATAGATATCAGTAAAAAAGCAAAATAAGTAAATAAATTTCAAATATTGTAAACAATAGTACTAATTTGAGGTAATACGTTCACTTTAATGACTAAATATGTAACTTTTGTTATTATATTTAAGGGCTTATCTAAGTTAATTTTTAAAAATTTGCGGTCCAAAATATTTTTGTGAATATGAGAATAAGAATATATGGATTATTAATCTTAGGGTATTAATAAAAATTTATTTTAAAAAATATATTAAAGAAATAATTACACTTGCAGAATGCAAATCTGCACTTATATGCAAAATCTGGAATACTTCTATCAAGAATTGTAAGCTTTTCTATAAATGAAAAGAAAATAGAGTATAATGGAACAAAGATTTCTTACAAAAATGAGGTAAATTTTAATCACATTTGTCAAAAATTCCACAAAATTGCAGCAAAATATTGGCTATATAATAGTGGAAATACAGACAAACTACTAGTTTTTAGTGGAATTTCTCAGGTAATGATGTAATTAGACCAATTAATCAAAGTTAAGGAGAGATTATTAGGAAGCTAGATAAAATTAAGTCTACATGTTAATTGCTAAGCTGAAAAATATATACAGCCTTATATTAGTTATAACTTTTAATTTGTTAGAGAAAATTATACTTCATAAACCCCTAATCATGTAAAATCAAGTTAATTTTGTTACAATACACTGGCCAACTCTGCACAAACGAGGTAATTCTTTCAGAGTTGTATTTCAAACTGCTGTAATTTTCACACTTGAATATAAGTGACTGCCATCTGCACTTGTGAGACCGACTGCAATCCATCATTGTGATTTTATAAATTTAGATGAAATTCATAGTAAATTTAAATAAATATTGATAAAAAAGCACTATTTCATTTGCTAGACATCAACATTTAGAACGCATATATTTTGTATTAAAAAAATTTGGATTTCAGAAGCAAATTAGTAGAAAGACTTATACAAAGTTGTCATAGTGATATAAATATTAAAAAAATTAGGTAGATTAAAATCTTCTGGAATTCTATGACTAACAAAACATCACTTTCCCAGTTTTGTTGTGCCTACATAAAAAAAAGAAGCTATCACAAGATGTTGGCACTGAGAGTTGGGCTAAAAGGGATAGCAAAGGAAAAGAAAAGTCATTAAACGTGTAATAATGGTAATGTTGAGTAATAATTGTAACCTTGCTTCCAAACATATTACACAAGAGAAAATTTGAATAATCTTTTTAAAATAAATACTATTATTTTTATTACTTCTGTTAAAAAAGTATAAATAAATACTTAAACTGATAAAAAAAATAAGTCTTTTTTTCTTCAAAACAGCTATTCGAAAAGAAAGATAATAAAAGTTAAAGTACAAAGAAGATTGCAATATTTGGCTCTTACGTGCAATGTGATCAAAATCCAATAGAAATTTTAATTCATTTTTTTTAAATTCTTGGTGACAACAAGGTTCTAAAACATGTTTACTCAAATAAAAAAAATTGATTTTTTTTCCAAAATAAGAATTGATTAAGAAATTAATTAATTAAAATGATTTCTCTTTTTCTGAGTAGAAATTTATACAAATAAACTGAAATCGTTTTACACAATTAATGAACAGTTTGATACACATGTGCAACTAATAAGTAGAAATTTCTGGATATTTAATATAAATATTTATTGTAGTTGTTTCAGTTGAATCTATTTTTATTAGTATGTATGCTATAACAGAGAATACCTCCTATTTCCCCTTAAGGTTCAAAAAGATACCTTAACATAATTCTAATATAAACAAAAGTCTAATTATAAATATATAAAAGTTTAACTGAAATTACAACAAAAAAATATTTCAGCACACATACTAATTTTATTAGAAGATATTGATATAAATAAGATTTCATTACTTTTTCAAAAATAATTTTACCTGCATTGTTCTTTTAGTATAATATCATGAAAGCATCCACAGATCATAAGCAAACCCTTTAGATCAATATAATTCAGAAAAACAGGTAAATGTTTCAGATACACTCTCCATATAGCTGATCCATAATTACTAGCATTTAGAGTACATATCTGTTTTTTTTTTTTTTAAAAGAAAGAAAACATGAGATTATAGGACAAATTGTAATCAATGCAGTAAAAAAAATTACAAATACAAAACTTACATCCGTGTTCCAAGACGCATTGTAAATAATATTTTCTTTAGCATGTTCTATAATGCAAGATAGTGAATTTTGTAAATTAGTTGATTCATCTTCAGTCAATTCTCTTTTACGTAATAATCCTCTAACTTTCTGAATCAGCAGCTGAAACTAAAAGAAAAATTGAAAATTTTTCAGATACTTTATTATGCACAAATGTAATTTACATATAAAAATACATAACATTACAACAGTATGTATGAAGCCATCTTTGGTGAAAATAGCATAACAATCTCTTTATGTGAGTATTTTTTAAAATTATAATTCAAAGTTCACTAATGAAAGTATTTATCATCTTTTCTATTCATTCATTTGAATCTTTCATTTCATTTTTGAAATTATATAAAAATTCTATTGAAGATGTTATATTACACATATCACTGAAAAAACTATGTTGCACTTTTTACAATGTGAAAATCCAAGTGACAACTGTTTGCTATATTTTAATTCTAAAAATTTTTTTTGTTTTAATTTTCTCTGGATAAAATACAAAAAATCATGAAAGAATATTCCATTAAAATATTAATTTAGAATGATGGAAATGATAATAAAGAAACAGAAAGCAATTTCACTCAATGTAATGGAGAATTCAAATGCTAAAAAGGTTATATTGGTGATTCAATATAAATGACATAAATGAGTGAGATATATAAAACAATAAATAAAAAAAATAGGAAGATATTTCTTATAATGAAAAAAGATAAATGTACAAACAAAAACCCCTTTAAATTCTTAATCTTAGATTATAAAGAAAATACCAGAGCCTAAGCCCCTGTGGCCTTTTCCTCAAATCAAAATACTAACAGATATCATTATCTTTGACAAAATAAAAAGCAACTTTGAAAATTTATAGAGGGAAACTAAATTTATTTCTTAATATACACTCCAGCACAAAGAAATATTTCATTATGTTAAAGAAAAAACACAGTTTAAAATGCATTTACAAAAAATTAATCCTTTTAAATTTTTCAATAAAAATTTCTGGGGTTTAATCAAGAGATTAAATTACTTGCAACTAAAATTCTCTAACATCTTCCATTTCTTATTCTATATATAAATTTATATCCTACACATCAAATTTAATTTTCCTCACAATACAATCCTTTTAAAAAACTAAATGAGTAGAAACTTACTACAAAGAAACTGAGAGCTTTGTTATCACCCTTTAACATCGAACAAAAAACATTCATGTGTTCTTCACTCAAAAACTTCAGTAATAGGGTACAATCATAAATATTATGAGAAAATCTCATGATCAGATCATTATTCATAGATTTATCAGAGCAGTCATTATAAGCCAATTTCACTTCACCAAGAGCAAAACATAGCATTAAGAAAGATTGTTGAAGCAGTAACACCTAAGAAAAAACACATAAAACAAATCATTAGTGAAATGCATCATATCTACTTAGACAAATTTTTTTAACCATTTAAAAATGATACATACTGATATCAATAAAAGTAACAGAAAGAGATTAACTAATTTCTATATTTTCTATAACTGAAAAAATATAGTTAAATTAGTGTAAACAATAACTATTCTTATATTAAGCATCTAACTTCTACTAGGAAAAAATAAATAACAAAACTTTTGCAAAATTGAGTTTTTAATTCGATTGTGATAAACAATTTCATAGTAAACGATTAAAGCAAAATGAAATAAATAGTTATTTGAGCATTTAAATCCACAAAAATTAATCCATAAGAATGAACATATTAAAACCAGTAATTTGTCAAACAAATAATAAGATTAAAAACCTATTGAAGTAATAGCAAATCCTTAATTGCAGATCTAAATGTGTTCCTCCATATGAAAAGGTGACACAAACACATTTATGACTTTGTAAAATATTCTCCAAATCACAAAAGTTGTCAAATGAATAACAAAGATGCACATAATAATGCCATATACTTTTGTGTATCAGCCAAGAACTTTTGGAACTTTTTGAAAGTTGAAGCAAAGGATCAGTTTATACATGGATTGGCTAATCTCAGAAAAAATGCAGTTAGGGAAAAGCAGTTCTTAAACATTTTATATCAGTCATGCACAAGCAATTTGAATCTTTTAACTTATGGGGTATTTTTAATGGAATTTTTATTCTAAAAGGGGAAAAAAGTCATATAAATCTTTAAAAATTAGAGTTATATTCTGAGTTTCTGTATAGTTTTTAAAATTAACATTTGTTCATTGGGATGTCTGAATGCATATGTTCATTATGTAGCAAGTTTTCACCCAGGGTGTGTAATATAAATCAACAATCACTGATAACATGCCATATTCAAATTTCTTTTTCCACTTTTTACCACCCCTTATTTCTCACTTTTTTTTACCAGCACAGATAGTGTTCAAAATAGGAACAAGGGAGCGAACAAATGAATAGAAAAATGGGTTAATTCCAGATAAAGTTAACACAAAAAAATTGTTATCATTGGTATCCGCTGTCTTACTTTACAGCAATTTAATTGCAAAGCATTGCAAATGTTTTACTTGATTCACAACATATTTGCCCTCACAGCGTGAATGAGTGAATATTAATGTCGCAATGTTCAGCTACATGAGGGCTTTTGGTGACAGACATCGTAATTTTGAACCATGGTCAAGTGACGAGGACAACACCTGAACTGGCACCCCCTTTCCTAACTACCACACCATACTAACGGGACGACATTGGAGCTCTCCACAGATTTAACGTGCATCGCTCCCTTACACTTACCCTCACAGCAACATGTTTGAAAATTAAAGGTATTTCAATCTTTTCCTTAATCCAGGTTTTAAATTTTGGTAAACTTTTGAAGAAAAAAATGAACTCTCTCAGCTTATAAATGGACTGACATATATTTGAAATATACAGCAAATAAAAAAAATGAATTGAATATAGTACTAATATTTGCAGCTATTTCAATTACATACAGTATTGATACATACATACAGTACGTTTAATGTGAAAACACTTAATACAAAATATCGGCTAACACAAAACAATACAACGGTTTCCCACAAATTACTAAACATTTTCATGCATTTTTTTTCTCTTAGCACAAAACGAAAATTCCTTGACATAAAAAGATTTCTGTTCTTAGTATGAACAAAATACGGAAAACACCAGCTGTGCAAATGAGAGTTAAGAGAAGTGGTTTCATATGTTTTGTAGAAAGGAGTCTAACTTGGCTTTGAAATACCGTTGGAATAGCCTGTCACATGAGCCAATTTTGTTTATCTAAGCTGCTTTCACACTCCACCTTTAAAATCGTCACACAAAACATTTCCCCTCACATCAGTTGGCTTTAGAACTCGGTGACGAGTACATGGCAGTGTGAGTACAAATCAGTGAGTTAGGTACCCATTTTTTTCTATTTCAGAAGAATTTTTTTACGAGCACAATTGCAAAGAGTTTGAGGGAAAGCAAACTGCTATTTTACAAAAAATGAAGATGGAGCTGCTTAAGGCTATTGATAAAAGACAGAAATCCATAAAGGTTTTGACATTGCTAAATTTTGTATAAAACTTCATAAAGTTCTTGTGAATGTTTTTGTTTCATTAATTTTTATTAAATACATGCAAAAATATATACCTATGTAAAAAAAAAGTACTCTAATAAACTTAATTGTGATGAATGAATGTTTTTTTTTTGTAATATTTTTAACACGAAAAAGTATTCCAGTACCCAGTTAGTGTTAAACAATTTTCACTGCACTTCGTACTTATTCGAATCTGTGGCAGTTCCTATATAAGCCAGTAACAGCCTTCGGACTGAAGTGATCATTTTGGTTTAGTGTTATGTTACATGCTTATGGAACCAAAGGTTGCAGGTTCTGTCCTCTGGATATCTTCCCCGTTGGTGACCTTGACGCTGAACAAGTAAAATGCAACCTTTGCACACTGTCGTGGCTCCATCTACCCACTGCAAGAGCAATCAAAAGCTGTTCGATCCACTTGATGCAGCAACCAAAGCCATCAGACACACTTGACACATCAGCAACAATTTCATTCATTCACTTACTCACTGGTGGGGGAGTAATGTGGCGGTTCCTATATAAGCCAGTAACAACCTCCGGACTGAAGTGATCATTTTGGTCTAGCAATATGTTACATGCTTACAGAACTGAAGAGCGCAGCTTCTGTCCTCCAGATACAAAGCCACTACAAATCTAAGCCACACTTCTTATTCAATGCTAATGCTATTGAAAACTGGATGTGTGTGTGGCTTAGAATCGAAGGTAGGAAAACTTGCTGGATGAGAAACATGATACTGAGGGTTAAAGCAACTATATGTATGTATTTAAAAGTTCTTAATATTGATAAAATAAATTAATTATTCACTTCTTATTAGTTCTTTATTTATTTATTTTTTTACTTTTTTTTATAAATATTGGATATTAATAAACCATTTTACATTATTTTTTCACAAAAACTGTTTGAGAATTGGGGGGGGGGGGGCTTAGAATTCAAGGCGGCTCAGACTCAAATACAGAAAATATATATCTTCAAAATTTTTAAAAAAGAAATTCTGTTGCAATATACCAATATTCAAATATTTTAGGATTACTGAAGGATTTTGAAAAAGTAACTTTAATGTTATGTCATCAAAACATATTTATTAATCACATTAAGAGAACAAAACAAATAAAATTATTGTTATAGAAAAATAAATTAGGAAAAATATATGGTATAATAAATTAAACATAAAATTATGAGCAGCAAAATTTATAATACAAATTGTTGAAATCATCTATAAATCAATTAACATTATCTTTAAAAAGGAAAACTAATTTTTGAAATCCATATACAATGATACAGTATCTGATAATACTTAAGAGATATTCTTTTGACTAGTGTTTCAACAACCTCATAAAAATAGGAGAGGGATATCAAATTGCATTAACCCTTTAAAGTTCACTACATATTCCCTTTGAAAAATTAACAAAATAATTTCAAAAATTACTATTAATCATGATGATGATCATAAATGCATGAAGAAAAAAAATTAGCATTTTTCAATTTCGAGAAATTTATGGTTTCACGTTTCGAGAAATTTATGGTTTTTATGGAAACCAGTGAACAGTAACAGACCATTTTTCCTATTCAAACTAACTAATCCAAAAGATTATAAAGAAAAAAAGTCTGGCATTTAATGACCCTAAAACTTTTATATTTTAACAAAATGATTTTAAAAGTTTTTCATAATTTTTTAAAAAATTTTCTGCATTTTTATAATTTTAATACAAATTTGAACATAAGGTAACATTTATTTTACATTACATACTGAAAAGTACTTGTAATTAATAATTTATTTTATCAATTAATGCTAAATATTAATTCCATAATTTATTTTTTACTGTTTTTTGTCAACAAAATCAATTGGTGTTGTCTTGAAGTATATACGAGGGGAATTTTCGACCATGGACCCCCCCCCCCCCTTGAGAAATTTTTGTAAGCGCTAAAAGTTGTTATCATTCAAAAATGTCATTTGAATCATTCATTTGGATTTTAGGGAATTTCATTCCCTAAAATCCAAATGAATTTTTTCACTGGCATCACTTTTGAAACAAATGCATCATGTAAAATTTCGTTTGTTGACTAAAAATGTCTGTAGCTGGGCAATCGTTTTATCCCCATCACTATATTTATAGCTAAAAAAAAAATATTATATCATGTACAATAACAGGAGTGAATGCACTGCCTTTTTGCGTAGCATATAAATTTGTTTGGTACAAACTGTTTCTATAAAACTGACAGAAAATAATGTCACACAAAAAAATTGAAATCAGGGGATGTTGTTTCATTTGAGTGTCCACTTTGCTCAGTAAAAGGTAAATGTCGAATTTTTACAGCGACCTTATTTTTCCAAGTAACTTTAGATATACCGGATGGTCCTGGCACACTTATGTCATCTACTTCCTCATCTATATCGGTATTTTCACTTGAAGATGACTTTTCAGTCATAAAATCCTCAGCTTCACTGAGTGATGATTCATCGGTTTCAATATCAGAGGGTAAGTTGTGAAATACTTCCAGAGCTTCTGGAATGGATAATCCTTTTATTGGCATTTAAAATTTTTTTTGCCAGAATTAACCACGAGGAAATACTTAAAATATCTTATCATCAATATTAAGAAAGGTAAGAAAACGCTAGAGTGATATTTCTGTTTTTTCTGAGAACAGCTCAAATACAAAATGCCTAAGGAACATCTGTCTATGAGCTCCCACCCCTAAAATATTGTAAAGTCGGCTCATCAGCAGAACTCACTCCATGTACACATGTCAAGATTGAAATATGGAGGGTCAGTTGACCAAATGGGCCATTGAATCTCCATAAAAGGCTATGCGGGGAGCATAACATGTGCGAACTGTCTTGGAGAATGTTTATGAAGTAGCTACTACTTACTTTCTTCACTACTTACAGACAACTATTAGTCCAAACGATCCATAGGAAGGAAACTTTGAGTTATAGTCCCTTTGTGTTGTGTCCCTCCTATCCTATTGACATAACCAATTTGAATAGAGTATACTGGTGCCAAAGATAGTCACAGAAGCAAACTCAATGAAAATCTGACAGGACGAGATATAGCTTCTAAAACAAGGAGAGAGAGCAGAAGTGCTGGACAATAGTTCACACGCATCAATAATGGAGTGCGATTGATTTCGGGGGGAGGGGGAGGGTGCAAAGGTATGGCCTAGACCAGTGATGGCAAACCTATGACTCGTGGGTCAGTGTCTGACCCATGCAAGCTTTTTAACTGACCCACGATTGCTAGACAACCACTTGTTTTTTAATACCCGTTTATTAAGATTTTTTAATTTGTGTGGATTATTTATATTCTATTTGTATTTTTTCAAGCACTGCATTGACACAAAAGCAGTTTAAATGCTGGTCTATAACCTTTAATTTGATCATTACAGTTCCAAACTTACTCAAATGACAACAAATGTATATGAAATTATGTAGTATTTGAAATAAAGCAAAAGTGCTTACAAAATATCAAATAAAGTGTATAATTTTATTTACATTTTGTTTGTTGAGAAAAAATTGACAAACCAAGGTAAATAACCTATTTAAAGCACTTTCTCCAGGTTATGTTCAGTACGTTTGTAGAAAGAGACTTCCATAGCATTTAAATCATCCCCTCTCTGTACCATCTTGTGAGGCACCAATGGGCACCATACGCATGTATGTTATTCTCGATATAAAAATTTTTCGCTCGCAATTTAAGGCACCCCTGTATCAGTCAGTACCAGTGTTGAACTTAGTAGCATCCATTTTGAATGTATTTAAAAGTACTGTGTATGTATATTAGGTATGATAATACAAAATTTCTTCTCAAATTATTGCATTCAAATATAAATATTTTTAAATGTAGCCCTGTACTATGTTTGCGGTTAAAAAATTAAAAACAAGCCATACAAGTTCCAGACTATATCAAGCTGAATGGTTTGATAAATATGGTGTGATTGAAAGGAATAAAATGGTTATATGTGTAATTTGTAATGAAAAAGTAACTACGCATATATATAATGTAAAAAGACATTTTGAAACGTTGCATTCTAATCTCGACATGCCAACAGGTGAAGAAAGAGAAATGTATTTTTTACAAAAGAAAAAAGAGAATTTTTCTCAAAGCAGTGTTTTTAAAAGTTTTTTTTATTCCAAAAAATAACATTACAGCTGCTAGTTTCCAGGTTGCCCATTGCATTACTTGCCCCGGGAAACCTCTTTCAGAAGGAGAATTTGTATAAAAAAAAAGCGACTTTAGAATGCAATACTACATTTTTTTGCTGATTTTAACGAAAAAAACTTGATTATAAAGCGTATAATGAGTTACCTATAAGTCGCAATATAATTATACATCGAGTAATAAGTTAAGAAAAAAAAATTTCCCCAAATACATAACTTAAATTATGCAGAAATGTATTCAATTGCTTTAAATGAGAGTAATGATGCAAATGGTTATGCACAATTGGTAGTTTTTTCTCATTATAAGTATGGATATATAATGAAAGAGTTAATAAAACTAATAACGTAGAAAGGGAAGTGTATTGATATTTAAAGGATTTGCTATTGTATTGAAAGAAATGGATATTGATTTTCAGAAAATAGTTTCTGCAACAACAGACGGTGCATCTAGTATGGTAGGAGAAAACATTGGATTTATTCTCTGATTGAATTTCATTGTATAATACACCAGCAAGTTTTATGTGAGAAGCATGGTTTAAAAACATTTTCCAGTGTAATGCCAGTTGTAATAAAAATAATCAACTTTTTCATCTCAATTGGCACAATTCTTAGATGAAAATGAATGCCAATATTCAGGGATTTTGACATACAGCAGTGTGTGATAGCTTAGTTTCGGTCAAATCCTTAATCGCTTTGTAACGTTATTGAAAGAAATTAAGCTCTTTTTAATTGAAAAAGACAATAGTTTCGATGAATTATCCAATATAAATCAGTTAAATGATTTAATGTTTTTATGCGACATCACTCAGCATTTTAATGAACTGAATAAAAAACTTGAAGGGCACCGGATTAATTGTTTCTAAGATGTTTGAAAATATTAAAATATTTATGACGAAACTTTATATCCTTGCTAAGGATTTGGAAATGAAAATCAGGAAATATTTTTAAAACACAATAACTTTTGAAAACTCTGTTGATATTCAAGAAAATGCAATTAAAAATATTTAATGATTATGCAGGAAATGAAACAAGCTTTTGAGGAGAGATTGAATCAATTTGAAAGTTTGGAAAATACATTTCACTTTATTTTATATCCATACAAAACAAAATTTGAAACAACGGAGTAAACCGAATTTATGTGGCGAAGTATCTATAATTTAGAAATGGAATTAGCTGAATTTCGAAGCAGCGTAGTGTGGAAAACAAACTTTGAAGATTTGATTTCTGAAGTAGAAGGAAAACTTTGTGAAAGTTGTGCAGATAATATTGATCCCACAGTAAAAATTGAAAATATTATATTAAACATATGGATTCTTTACCAAATAATCTTACATCAATGAAAAAACTAGTTAATGTGTTCTTTTAATGATGTTTGGGTCCCTATATTGGTGACTTGACAGGGAATTAATTGTGAAATGCATTAAACTAATGAATACAAAATATGAACCTAATATTAAGAAACTATTTGAAAATAAATAGCAACAGACTTCTCATTAAATATTTCATAATAAATTTTGTTATGCATATATATATATCTGTATATATATATATATTGTATGCAATTTTCGTTACTCCTTGTTCATTCGAATACTTATTGCCATTTGCCATAAACACTTAAGAGTTTTTAAATCGTCAAACCATGCCCATTTTTACCTGTTAAACCAATTAAATTTTAAACATGTTTAGTTTTAAGAATATTCAGTTAAAAATTTTTAAACTTAACTCTGATTGCAAATGGGCATTAGTGACCCATGAGCTAGTACTAAAAAAAATATGAACAAAATTTGACCCAAGTCTCAAAAAGGTTCACCATCCCTGGCCTAGACAATGAGAGGTAGCAAGAGGTGAGAATGTGACCTGCACCTGGAGTTTACTGTCCCTTACTGGAGTTTGGTTTCAAGGTGAAATCATAGATTTCAATTTCATTTTTCTACCCTTCTGTTTACTAAAAAAAATGACTGAAAGTTGCAATTAATAATTTTAAAGAAGCTTAATAAGTCCTAGTGCTATAATTTAAAATAACTATTCTTTTAATATTTTTTAAAACTATATGAATTTACCAAATTTTAACAAACGTCAATATTTTTCTGTTTAGTATGTCTCAATCGTTAAAAAGAGCCACAATGTTGTCATCTATTGCTAGGTAAAAGGACAAAATTTTTAAAAAAGCTCTTACTGGGTAAAAAAAATTTTTTTTTTAATGTTTAATGTGTTTTGGTGTGAAACCAATGAATATTAAAGGGTTAACATATTTTTTAATTTTAATTATCATATAATTGTAGTATAGTTAGTACTATAAAAAATAGTGTACTCAGCTGTTTGGATAGATTTATTAAAAACAAAAGGACATTTAGAAATGAGTTTTCCAACTATTATCACTAGAATTCTATATTTACACTTATCTAGGACATTCAATATACACACACAAAAAAATTTGACAGTAAAGATACTTTAAACATAATATATTTTAACTGTCTACAAAACAAAACATTACATATATATATATACATGCCAGAGCAAAGCATATACCATACATTTAATTTATTTAGACAAATAACTTTTATCTTACAAAAAATTTCGAGACTAAGAAAAAATAAGTATACATATCAAATTTAAAAACAATACATACCTCTTTGTCTCCATTGAACAAGATATGCATATTCTTTTTCAATTCTTTATTAGTATGAAGAATTAAACTTCCAAATTTATCATATGTAATTGATGGAACAGACGTATGAAAAAGATTGGCATGTAAAAGGAAAGAAGAAAAAAACTGAGTAAGGAATAAGACAACACCTACAAAAAATATATATATATTTAAATAACTGATCTTATTTTTTAAAAAAATGTAAATTCTTCTTATACAGTTAAAAATTTTGAAAAATAAAATTTACAGTTTTTTATTTTTATTTATTTAAACATATGAAACTAAAATATAAGTATAAATTTCAGTTCTAAGAAGTTCCTTCAATTGGTTAAAATGTGTGATAAATATATAAGCACATAATACTATATATATTATTTATAGTATAACAAATATATCTTAAAGTATTAAAATTTTTTTAAAATTTCTGTTTCAAAACTTTTTATAAAGCACTTAAATTTATGCAACTCGTAAAAACAAAATTACCTACCTTTTCCTTTGGGAAATACCTGACTCATATTTCCAAAAGTTACATAAGTTTCAGAAAATATCTTCCATAATTCTGTAATCTGTCCAAATGGTAGCTGTTGAAAATGAAAAGCAGTTGCTTTCAAAATTAGAGGATATACTTGACCTTTAGCAATACATGGCCCTAATAAATTTTCTTTCATAGTTTCAGTTAAAGCAAGTAGCAACTTGACAAAAAATTTTGGAAGCTGATGCAGTCTTGAATATAAAGAAATTAATTCAATGAAGAGATTGGAGTACTCATCTTTGGAAATGGCATCATCCTACAAAAAGCAACATTTCTCATGGAAAATGCAATCAATTTCAATGAAAAAAAATTAATAAATAATTTTAAAAGATATAATGAAGCATACAGAAAAAAAATAGGCATTTTTATTACCAAAAATTGTTTTCACATATTATATAAAAGATGCATACTCCCTATATTAATATAATTTATTGCAATTATATTATATATATGCATAACATACTGTGTTGTTCAAATTTAGCAGCATTCCATGAGTATGCAACTTTTCGCTCAAATATACATAGTTAAAAATCAATTAGCTATCTTAGCATAGGAGATGAAATATGGAACATAAAAAGGTAATGTAAGGCATGTTAAAATTATGCTGAGTCTATGTATGTCAATGAAATCAGAATACAATACTAATAATTTGTTACCTAATAAAATGTTCCAAAAATGAGTTCTGTCCCCACATATTGAAAAACATTCTTGAAACAAATAAAAATAAATTTTAAAAAGTAATAAAATTCACATATATATATATATAAAACTTACCACAGTAATCCTTAAAATAGTTGAGTTGATAATTGCTGTTAAATTACTTTCGACCACAGATATGGACATTTTTAAAAGTGAGCGAAAACATCTCAACCAAATACTTTTATTTTTTGCATAGTTTACATCCAGCAAAACAGTAATAAGTCCTTCCAACCAATCACGTGGAGCCAAATATCCATCTGGGGCAGTAGTTAAGTTAAAATATTGTGAGCAAGTTGAGCACCCTTCCAGCAGGTAATTTAGAGCCAGTATATTAAGGCTGGGTTTCTTTTCATTGTGCTTTTAATAAAATAAACAAATTATTAACAAAATTTTAAGAAACACACACTAAAATATTTTTATAAGCCTTAAAGCTATAGACTCAATAGATCATAAGTATTATAAATTAAAAATTATCGGCCTTACAATTACATTCTATCATTGACTGAAAATAAGATATTCTCTTGAATTAAGGATATTAACTGGAAGATTCAAGTAGTACTTCATAACATTAAATTAATTTTATAATAAATAAAGCTAAATTTTTTTTAAAAAAAAACATCTTTAGAAGGAACTGATCTACACTAAAATACAAGCAAGACAAATTTATCATATAGCTATCTACAGCCAACACAAATTTTATTTTTACTATCAATAACTATGATTTAACGTATTTGATAGAAAAAGAAAGAAAAAATATTAAAACACACACACAAAAATATTAAATTTTTATAATACTAATTAGATATTTTCAAAACTAACTTTTTTTTGTACTTATTTAAACTTAATACAAAAAAAATAATTAGTAAACATATGGTAATTTAAAATTTATAATTAATATTACCTTGAAAATATTATTACAGCATGAATTTTCTGTAATTAAAAGAGGAATGTCTAAGCCAGACATAGCACAAAAAAGGCTTAAAATTTTTAAGGGCTCTACATCAGACCTAAAAAATACAGATAAAAAATTTAATTTTTTATTTGAAAAAAAAAAAACAAATACAAAAATAATAAGGAGAAATTTTTTTAAAAAGTTGGACATTTTGTATTTAATATAAAAATGGAAAAGAAACAATTCATTATTTATTTAACAATTTTGTTTGCATAAATATTAAAACTTCGATAAAAACAATGTTCACACACAGTTGAACATATTAAAACCAAAGTGAATCTAATACACAGAAAAATAGAAATAGAAATGTGTTCCAATGCTCAGTAAGATATTGGTTATTTCAAGAGTAAAATGAAAAAAAAAATGATTTCTATTAAATTAACAGATTGTTTCAAGACAATTAATAAAATATATTAAATTAATTTTATAAGAAAAAATAAGGAAAAAAAAACATTCAAGGCCAAATCTAGAGAAAAAATATGTTCACAAAACTTTTCAGATGTTTTTTTTTGTGGGGGGGAAACCAGAGAACATTTTTCAAAAAATACAAATCATCACTTGGGAATTAGTTACATAAGAAAAATAGGCTCCAGAAATCCTTTTAGTTGAGTTTATTTTTCTGTAAACTATTTTACCAGAGGATATTCTAATGACTTTATACACAACGACATTTTTTTACAAAATACTTTCTTTAAAAAATTAGCAAATCTTTTAAAAAATAATAATTTATACATAAAATTTAGGGTTTTTTTCCCAACACACAGAATTACTTTACTTCAAATGAGAACATTTAGAGTTCATAAAGACAATTACATTAAAATTGGATAACATATTTGTTTGCACAATTATTTTTGAACATTTTCTTTTCTACATAATTTCTTTCAATACTACATAATTTTAATTCTTTC
>BMAO01034377.1:0-21220 GCA_019973975.1 Trichonephila clavata | reverse complement strand
TTTAAAATATGATCCATTGTTATGTTATTTGATTTGTTATGGTATTTTATTCGAAACCCCCAGAGTATAGTGTTAGACATTTGAAAAAAAAATTATTTTAGGATCCGAATTTTTATGGTCATTAAGTTTTTCCAACCACGCGCCATGATCTCAAGTAAATAAACTGATTCGAACCCAACCTTTGTGCGAGTTTCGAGATTTGTAGTTGGCAACGGCTACAATGTAAATTTAACTAACTTGGCTCGTGGAAGTATTTAAGGAGACAGAGGTTGGTTGAGAAAAGATCGTCGGTTTCGGACGAGGTGATTTTGCTCTTCGATTGGGGCATATGAGATGTGCAACTGGTTTGTTGCTCAGTATTTTTTAAGATGGTTCGAATCAGTTAAACCAAAGTTTGGTAATATTATATTTTGATGATTATACTTTTTTTTAACTAAATGTTTTTATTTGCTTCAGTGGCGAGAAGTTTCACTTGAATTATTGAAAGAATAAAAAATGTTTTTAACGAAACTGCTTTATTACTATGCCTCCTCGACATTAAATTTCGCTGCTAAGCTTTGCTTACGTTAATTCATCATGAAGAATTATATCATAGTGGTTATGGGCCCAGGCCACGCTCTATGTCGAGGCAGGTTAAGCAGTTGAACCAGAACATGAACTTTGTCCATTTAAATATTGTTCCAGTATAGAATTATTTCTGAAGAACTTCAGTTGCTGGTATATTAAATAGAGTATTGAATATGGAAGTGAACAATCAGATTCCTGTGTTAACCCAAAATAATTGGAACACATGGAAACATGATATGCAAGTAATCTTAATGCATTATGGTTGCTGGCAATTTATTATACAGACCAAGCCGGAGGAACCTGATGAAGGGGCAACCTACAAGGAAAAGTGTGACTTCCAACTACGGAAAGATCGATGCTATACGCTGATTTACACTAGCATCAGTTCAGATCTGAAGAATCTGATAATAGACACAACTGATGGAGTAGTGGCATGGAAAATATTAAAGGATCACTTTGAACCAGTTACAAGAGCCAGGGTTATCCAGCTTTTGGATGAATTCTTCGGAACAAGATACCAACCAGGGGAAGATGTCGGAATCTTCATATCTCGAGTAAAAACGGCGGCAACCAGGCTGCAAGAGGCGGGTCATAAATTGGACGACCTTTACATAGGGTTTCAATTAATAAGGTGGCTTCCTCAGGAATTCCAGTCTACCGTACAACAAATTTACAGATGGAAAGAAGAGGACTTCACAGCTGTCAAAATTGAAGCGGAGCTGATATTGGAAGCCAATCGTCTTCAACTTATGAAGCAAGACTTGGATAAAACGGAGACCGTTTACTTCAGCAATTTCCTATCAAAGAAGTTGAGCAAAGTTCCTAGAAATGTAAATACAGTTCCTGGTGGTACGACTGCAACTCCTGCAGATCCAAGTGGTAAAACAGAATATCAGAAAAAGGACGGTAAGGTATTTAACTGTAAAACTACCAAACATTTAAAACGGTCTAGTAAGATGATAGGTCCTTGTTATTTATGTAATAAATATGGGCATCTTAAAGTAAATTGTAAAGAGAAAAAGTCTCGAGAAAAGCCTCCTTCAACTGCAAGTGAAACTTATAACACAGAGTTTAATATAAATTTAAGATTTTGTGAAGCTGAATGTAGTATTATAGAATTAAATAAGCACCTTGTTACTAATTGTAACTTATTTGAGGAAAACTCTGATAAAGGTGTTTGGGTAATAGATACGGCTGCCACGAGTCATTTTTGTAATGACAAGAGTTTATTTTTAGATTTTAGACCAATATCTAACATGAAAATGTCGTTAGCAACGGAGGATAAAAGTTGTCCAATAGAGGGAATCGGTAAACTTAAATTTTTGGTAAAATATAAGGATAGTTTTCATGAAATAACTTTTTCAGATGTTTTATTTAGTCCCAAGTTAAGGAGAAATTTGATATCCGGTTCCAGATTAGAAAGTAAAGGTGCGCATTTTGTGGGTAGCAAGGGTAAAATTAACGTTTTCAATAAAGACTGGCTAAAGTTGTTCTCGGCGACACGCCACGAAAATTTGTATTTTTTTAAGCCTGACCATTATATTTTACCCAAGAGTACAGAAATAAATTCAGTTGTTAATGCAACTGACAAAACAAAATGCGGATCAATTGAAATATGGCATCAACGCTTTTGCCATATTAATAACGATTACTTGATAAAAACTAGTAAAAATGATAGTGTAAGAGGTCTCCCACGTTTAGCTGATAATAAGTCGCCTTGTATTCCATGTAAATTAGCCAAGTCCAAGAGAGTTTCCTTTAAAAAGACGGGGGCCGTAAGATCAAAACGTCCACTGGAATTGTTGCATATGGATCTTTGTGGTCCAATGCCAACTGAAAGTCAAGGCGGTAATAAATATTTCTTGAGTATAATTGACGATTACTCGAGAAAAGTGACTGTATTTCCCATTAAGAAAAAGTCGGACGTATTTCATACGTTTATAAGATTTCAGAAACGAGCAGAACGTTTTCTAAATAGAAAATTAATAGCAGTTAAAACTGATGGCGGACTAGAATTTTGTAATAAAGATATGGATACTTTTTTGGCAGAACTGGGTATAAAGCACGAGGTAACAAATCCATATACGCCGGAAATGAATGGGGTAGCGGAGAGATACAATTTAACCGCTGTAGATGGCATTAAAGCATTGCTTAAGTCGAGTGAAGTTCTACACAAGTTTTGGGGAGAAGCATTACTTTGCTTCACTTATGCGTGGAATAGAATTTGTCACAAAGACAGTGAGAAAACCCCTTTCGAAAAATATTCAGGTAGAAAACCATCAATATTGCATCTAAAACCTTTTGGATGTTTGGCATATGCTGGCGTTCCAAAACAGATTAGAAAGAAATTCGATATGCGTGCAAAAATAGGAATTATGATGGGCTATGCACAGCGTACTAAAGGTTATAGGATATGGTTAATAGAAGAAAATAAATTAGTCGAGACTATTAATGTAAGATTCGATGAATATAGGAAAGGAATTGATTTTAAACCGAAAACTAATGGTTATCCCAGACTTGATTTAAACTTTCCTGATTATGATGATGAGGAGGACGATTTTGATACTGTAAGAGATTCGTTAGCGAGTCGTTTAGTTTCAAAGACAAGTACAGAAACTCCCACAACATCATTTGAAAAACCAGATTTATCTTCTGATAATCGTAGCTTAATCCCATGTTCAGAGGTTAAGTGGATTAGAAATATAGGTAGGGAAGTAACTGGATCCAACGTATATTATGGTATCGAAGGGACAGCAACCCGTTTGAGATCTTTTAACGAGATAGAACGATACTGTAATAAGAATAACATTCATTATGACCCGAGTTTGTTTGATTTTAGAAAGGAAGATACTGAATCCCAGGAAGTTAATATGGTTGAAGTAGATATTCCTAACTGTTATAAACAGGCAATAAGATCCAGGGAAGCATCTAAATGGCATGATGCAATGGATAGGGAGATAAACATAATGAAGGAACGCAAGGTTTGGGATTTGGTTGATCCTCCAGACAACATAAAAATTTTAGGAAACCGTTGGGTTTATACTGTAAAACGTGATGAAAATAATAAAATAGTTAGATACAAAGCTCGCTTAGTTGCGCAAGGTAACACACAATTAAAAGGCGAATCATTTGACGAGGTATTTAGTCCAGTTGTTAACTTTACTATTGTAAGATTATTTTTCACTATCTGTGTATGTTTGTGGAAATGGATGCATGTTCAAGTAGATATCACTAATGCCTATTTATATGCTAATTTAGATACCGTTATCTTTATGAAGCAACCAACTGGATATGAAACTGATACTAACAAAGTGTGTAAGTTAAATAAGGCAATATATGGTCTTCACCAGAGTGGCCGACAGTGGTTTTTGGAATTAGAAAATAAATTAATTAAATTGAAATTTAAGAAATTAGAGTGGGTTAATTGTGTATATATGTTTGAAAATAATGTAATTCTATTATTTTATGTAGATGACATCATAATATTTGGTAGAGAAACTGAAAACGTAAATTTTGTAATAAAATTATTACAGAAAAATTTTGATTTAAAGATTCTGGGTAAAACAAAGAATTATTAGGAATAGAATTTGAAGAACAAGATGATGGTCTCTTTATACATCAAAAATCTTACATTCAGAAATTATGTAAAATTTATGAAAAATATAAATATCCTGTAAGTTCATTGCCTATATCAAAAGGTCAAATTCTTTCCAAATTAGATTCGCCCAAAACTAGCGAAGAAATTTTAACGTTTCCTTATAGAAATTTAATAGGATCCTTGTCATTTATTGCTATACGCACAAGACCTGATATTATGTATGCAGTGAATGTACTATCCCAATTCCAATCAAACCCAGGAATAAAACATTGGAATTGTTTATTGAGATTATTAGGTTATTTAAAATACACTCAAAGATATAAATTGGAACTTTCAAAAGTTAAATCACTAAAATTAAGATGTTACTCAGACTCAGATTTTGCTACAAATAGGGATGACCGAGTGTCGATGGGAGGATTCATAACTTTCATTGACGAAACTCCAATTTCCTGGCGAACTTTCAAGCAAAAATCCGTTAGTCTGTCTACTATGGAAGCGGAGTATGTTAGTTTAACGGAAGCAGCAAAGGAATTTATTTGGTTAAAGAATATAATTAATAATAAAAGTTTGAATTTGGAATTATGTGAAAATGTAATATTCTGTGACAATCAAGCTGCTATAAGTTTTTCCAGTTCACCAGTAGAAAATTATAGAACGAAACATATCGATGTTCGTTACCATTTCTTAAGGAATTTAATAAAAGACAAGGTTTTTCAAATTAAATATGTTAGTACCAAAAGTAATTTGGCAGATATTTTTACTAAACCCATGATAAAGGAAAAATTAATAGAATTTTGTAGAAAACTATTTTCTATTTAAGAGAATGGAACTTTGTTTATTTAGATCAAAATATTTGTCTCTTGCAATAAAGATATTGTGAATAAAGTATTGTATGCAACATATTTTTATAAAATGAAATTATATTACTGATTTGTAAGAGATAATGGTGCGGAGGTTGGAAAAAGGGGGCCGATTGTTAGACATTTGAAAAAAAAAAATTATTTTAGGATCCGAATTTTTATGGTCATTAAGTTTTTCCAACCACGCGCCATGATCTCAAGTAAATAAACTGATTCGAACCCAACCTTTGTGCGAGTTTCGAGATTTGTAGTTGGCAACGGCTACAATGTAAATTTAACTAACTTGGCTCGTGGAAGTATTTAAGGAGACAGAGGTTGGTTGAGAAAAGATCGTCGGTTTCGGACGAGGTGATTTTGCTCTTCGATTGGGGCATATGAGATGTGCAACTGGTTTGTTGCTCAGTATTTTTTAAGATGGTTCGAATCAGTTAAACCAAAGTTTGGTAATATTATATTTTGATGATTATACTTTTTTTAACATAAATGTTTTTATTTGCTTCAGTGGCGAGAAGTTTCACTTGAATTATTGAAAGAATAAAAAATGTTTTTAACGAAACTGCTTTATTACTATGCCTCCTCGACATTAAATTTCGCTGCTAAGCTTTGCTTACGTTAATTCATCATGAAGAATTATATCATAGTGGTTATGGGCCCAGGCCACGCTCTATGTCGAGGCAGGTTAAGCAGTTGAACCAGAACATGAACTTTGTCCATTTAAATATTGTTCCAGTATAGAATTATTTCTGAAGAACTTCAGTTGCTGGTATATTAAATAGAGTATTGAATATGGAAGTGAACAATCAGATTCCTGTGTTAACCCAAAATAATTGGAACACATGGAAACATGATATGCAAGTAATCTTAATGCATTATGGTTGCTGGCAATTTATTATACAGACCAAGCCGGAGGAACCTGATGAAGGGGCAACCTACAAGGAAAAGTGTGACTTCCAACTACGGAAAGATCGATGCTATACGCTGATTTACACTAGCATCAGTTCAGATCTGAAGAATCTGATAATAGACACAACTGATGGAGTAGTGGCATGGAAAATATTAAAGGATCACTTTGAACCAGTTACAAGAGCCAGGGTTATCCAGCTTTTGGATGAATTCTTCGGAACAAGATACCAACCAGGGGAAGATGTCGGAATCTTCATATCTCGAGTAAAAACGGCGGCAACCAGGCTGCAAGAGGCGGGTCATAAATTGGACGACCTTTACATAGGGTTTCAATTAATAAGGTGGCTTCCTCAGGAATTCCAGTCTACCGTACAACAAATTTACAGATGGAAAGAAGAGGACTTCACAGCTGTCAAAATTGAAGCTGAGCTGATATTGGAAGCCAATCGTCTTCAACTTATGAAGCAAGACTTGGATAAAACGGAGACCGTTTACTTCAGCAATTTCCTATCAAAGAAGTTGAGCAAAGTTCCTAGAAATGTAAATACAGTTCCTGGTGGTACGACTGCAACTCCTGCAGATCCAAGTGGTAAAACAGAATATCAGAAAAAGGACGGTAAGGTATTTAACTGTAAAACTACCAAACATTTAAAACGGTCTAGTAAGATGATAGGTCCTTGTTATTTATGTAATAAATATGGGCATCTTAAAGTAAATTGTAAAGAGAAAAAGTCTCGAGAAAAGCCTCCTTCAACTGCAAGTGAAACTTATAACACAGAGTTTAATATAAATTTAAGATTTTGTGAAGCTGAATGTAGTATTATAGAATTAAATAAGCACCTTGTTACTAATTGTAACTTATTTGAGGAAAACTCTGATAAAGGTGTTTGGGTAATAGATACGGCTGCCACGAGTCATTTTTGTAATGACAAGAGTTTATTTTTAGATTTTAGACCAATATCTAACATGAAAATGTCGTTAGCAACGGAGGATAAAAGTTGTCCAATAGAGGGAATCGGTAAACTTAAATTTTTGGTAAAATATAAGGATAGTTTTCATGAAATAACTTTTTCAGATGTTTTATTTAGTCCCAAGTTAAGAAGAAATTTGATATCCGGTTCCAGATTAGAAAGTAAAGGTGCGCATTTTGTGGGTAGCAAGGGTAAAATTAACGTTTTCAATAAAGACTGGCTAAAGTTGTTCTCGGCGACACGCCACGAAAATTTGTATTTTTTTAAGCCTGACCATTATATTTTACCCAAGAGTACAGAAATAAATTCAGTTGTTAATGCAACTGACAAAACAAAATGCGGATCAATTGAAATATGGCATCAACGCTTTTGCCATATTAATAACGATTACTTGATAAAAACTAGTAAAAATGATAGTGTAAGAGGTCTCCCACGTTTAGCTGATAATAAGTCGCCTTGTATTCCATGTAAATTAGCCAAGTCCAAGAGAGTTTCCTTTAAAAAGACGGGGGCCGTAAGATCAAAACGTCCACTGGAATTGTTGCATATGGATCTTTGTGGTCCAATGCCAACTGAAAGTCAAGGCGGTAATAAATATTTCTTGAGTATAATTGACGATTACTCGAGAAAAGTGACTGTATTTCCCATTAAGAAAAAGTCGGACGTATTTCATACGTTTATAAGATTTCAGAAACGAGCAGAACGTTTTCTAAATAGAAAATTAATAGCAGTTAAAACTGATGGCGGACTAGAATTTTGTAATAAAGATATGGATACTTTTTTGGCAGAACTGGGTATAAAGCACGAGGTAACAAATCCATATACGCCGGAAATGAATGGGGTAGCGGAGAGATACAATTTAACCGCTGTAGATGGCATTAAAGCATTGCTTAAGTCGAGTGAAGTTCTACATAAGTTTTGGGGAGAAGCATTACTTTGCTTCACTTATGCGTGGAATAGAATTTGTCACAAAGACGGTAACAAAACCCCTTTCGAAAAATATTCAGGTAGAAAACCATCAATATTGCATCTAAAACCTTTTGGATGTTTGGCATATGCTGGCGTTCCAAAACAGATTAGAAAGAAATTCGATATGCGTGCAAAAATAGGAATTATGATGGGCTATGCACAGCGTACTAAAGGTTATAGGATATGGTTAATAGAAGAAAATAAATTAGTCGAGACTATTAATGTAAGATTCGATGAATATAGGAAAGGAATTGATTTTAAACCGAAAACTAATGGTTATCCCAGACTTGATTTAAACTTTCCTGATTATGATGATGAGGAGGACGATTTTGATACTGTAAGAGATTCGATAGCGAGTCGTTTAGTTTCAAAGACAAGTACAGAAACTCCCACAACATCATTTGAAAAACCAGATTTATCTTCTGATAATCGTAGCTTAATCCCATGTTCAGAGGTTAAGTGGATTAGAAATATAGGTAGGGAAGTAACTGGATCCAACGTATATTATGGTATCGAAGGGACAGCAACCCGTTTGAGATCTTTTAACGAGATAGAACGATACTGTAATAAGAATAACATTCATTATGACCCGAGTTTGTTTGATTTTAGAAAGGAAGATACTGAATCCCAGGAAGTTAATATGGTTGAAGTAGATATTCCTAACTGTTATAAACAGGCAATAAGATCCAGGGAAGCATCTAAATGGCATGATGCAATGGATAGGGAGATAAACATAATGAAGGAACGCAAGGTTTGGGATTTGGTTGATCCTCCAGACAACATAAAAATTTTAGGAAACCGTTGGGTTTATACTGTAAAACGTGATGAAAATAATAAAATAGTTAGATACAAAGCTCGCTTAGTTGCGCAAGGTAACACACAATTAAAAGGCGAATCATTTGACGAGGTATTTAGTCCAGTTGTTAACTTTACTATTGTAAGATTATTTTTCACTATCTGTGTATGTTTGTGGAAATGGATGCATGTTCAAGTAGATATCACTAATGCCTATTTATATGCTAATTTAGATACCGTTATCTTTATGAAGCAACCAACTGGATGTGAAACTGATACTAACAAAGTGTGTAAGTTAAATAAGGCAATATATGGCCTTCACCAGAGTGGCCGACAGTGGTTTTTGGAATTAGAAAATAAATTAATTAAATTGAAATTTAAGAAATTAGAGTGGGTTAATTGTGTATATATGTTTGAAAATAATGTAATTCTATTATTTTATGTAGATGACATCATAATATTTGGTAGAGAAACTGAAAACGTAAATTTTGTAATAAAATTATTACAGAAAAATTTTGATTTAAAGATTCTGGGTAAAACAAAGAAGTTATTAGGAATAGAATTTGAAGAACAAGATGATGGTCTCTTTATACATCAAAAATCTTGCATTCAGAAATTATGTAAGATTTATGAAAAATATAAATATCCTGTAAGTTCATTGCCTATATCAAAAGGCCAAATTCTTTCCAAAATAGATTCGCCCAAAACTAGCGAAGAAATTTTAACGTTTCCTTATAGAAATTTAATAGGATCCTTGTCATTTATTGCTATACGCACAAGACCTGATATTATGTATGCAGTGAATGTACTATCCCAATTCCAATCAAACCCAGGAATAAAACATTGGAATTGTTTATTGAGATTATTAGGTTATTTAAAATACACTCAAAGATATAAATTGGAACTTTCAAAAGTTAAATCACTAAAATTAAGATGTTACTCAGACTCAGATTTTGCTACAAATAGGGATGACCGAGTGTCGATGGGAGGATTCATAACTTTCATTGACGAAACTCCAATTTCCTGGCGAACTTTCAAGCAAAAATCCGTTAGTCTGTCTACTATGGAAGCGGAGTATGTTAGTTTAACGGAAGCAGCAAAGGAATTTATTTGGTTAAAGAATATAATTAATAATAAAAGTTTGAATTTGAAATTATGTGAAAATGTAATATTTTGTGACAATCAAGCTGCTATAAGTTTTTCCAGTTCACCAGTAGAAAATTATAGAACGAAACATATCGATGTTCGTTACCATTTCTTAAGGAATTTAATAAAAGACAAGGTTTTTCAAATTAAATATGTTAGTACCAAAAGTAATTTGGCAGATATTTTTACTAAACCCATGATAAAGGAAAAATTAATAGAATTTTGTAGAAAACTATTTTCTATTTAAGAGAATGGAACTTTGTTTATTTAGATCAAAATATTTGTCTCTTGCAATAAAGATATTGTGAATAAAGTATTGTATGCAACATATTTTTATAAAAGGAAATTATATTACTGATTTGTAAGAGATAATGATGCGGAGGTTGGAAAAAGGGGGCCGATTGTTAGACATTTGAAAAAAAAAAATTATTTTAGGATCCGAATTTTTATGGTCATTAAGTTTTTCCAACCACGCGCCATGATCTCAAGTAAATAAACTGATTCGAACCCAACCTTTGTGCGAGTTTCGAGATTTGTAGTTGGCAACGGCTACAATGTAAATTTAACTAACTTGGCTCGTGGAAGTATTTAAGGAGACAGAGGTTGGTTGAGAAAAGATCGTCGGTTTCGGACGAGGTGATTTTGCTCTTCGATTGAGGGCATATGAGATGTGCAACTGGTTTGTTGCTCAGTATTTTTTAAGATGGTTCGAATCAGTTAAACCAAAGTTTGGTAATATTATATTTTGATGATTATACTTTTTTTAACGTAAATGTTTTTATTTGCTTCAGTGGCGAGAAGTTTCACTTGAATTATTGAAAGAATAAAAAATGTTTTTAACGAAACTGCTTTATTACTATGCCTCCTCGACATTAAATTTCGCTGCTAAGCTTTGCTTACGTTAATTCATCATGAAGAATTATATCATATAGTTTTGTTGCTAATGCCACCTTTCTCTCTGACGTAGTCAGATCAAGGCCCACGAAATTCATCATGGCATCGGGCTAGATTGTACGCCTGTCCTTAACCGTAGCTTTGAGCACCATGCAGGTCACAGTACGACTTGGCTCGGTTCCACCCCAATTTTGAGGGAGAACACCCTGGGAGTGGTCAGTGGCCGCCCACCTCTCTTCCCCTTCCACCAACCTTACGAGAGGACATGCGGCTCGACGGCTATTTAGAGTACCCCCATGCCGCGCGAAGGCACTATACATTTACAAATATCCATGCCTTCTCCGGGATTCGAACCCAGGCCCTACGGCACAGCAGTCAGCGTCGTTAACCACAATACTGGATGGGCGACGCATAGTTTTATGGTTGATTAATACTTATTGATAAAATTTGAAACACATTAAGCAGATTGTATGGCTCTATACTATTAGGAATTGAAGATCTGGTGAAAATTGTGGAGTTAAATAGTTGCAGAAAAGTCTTCCTAGCTAAACATTAAAATTTTAATGCAGCTAAACCAATTGAAAGTTTAAAAGAAAATGCTTTGTATATCTTAACAAAAGAAATTGCACGGAGAATTTGTAAAAATCATTAAAAATATCAAATTTACAATATTTTTTTATCATGGAAGACAATTAATGAAAAGGTAAAAAGAAATCTGAGAGTGAAAAAAAATAAGTCAAATGAAAAACATACATTTATTTGTACTGAGCAGTTAATATTTAAAGAATTATTAAATGTAAAAATTGTTCCTTTTTATTTGGCGTTATATAAAAAATATATTATTATTATTATTATTTCTTTTATAAATGTTTTGTAAAAAAAATAGAAAAATATGTTTTTGTCAAACTTTCTAAAACTCTGGTTCGCCTTTTTCAACTTGTTTTGGATCTCAAGCAACGTGCTTTTTATATAGCGCAGTAATTTCCAGAAATTTACTTTTCATGTCTTGGTAAATTCACTTGCATTTTAAGATGTACAAAGAAAATATTATTCGGATAGACCTTTTTTTTCTCTAATGCAGCTGCGGATTGGTATTTTTTTTATCTTTGGAGACCTAGTACATTCCCCAGGAGCTAATATCACTTTTTAGTACTGCACCATATACGCGATACCAATTGCCGCAAGTAATTTTAACGCCCAGTTTCCTCCCAGAGAGAGGCACTTGGGCTCTAACCATGCGATTCGGATAGAAAAATGCTTTCGGTTTTCATAAATTAAAAACTTTTATAATAAGCATTAAATGTTAGTTACTTGATATTGTACTTTAAATTATTATTTGCACTGAAATTCTAGTTCTCTTACTTTTTCTGCTTGGACATAGTCCAGGCATTAATTCAATGTCATCTAGGGCTACAGCTCCTCCTAACCGGTATGCAGTTTTTTGCGATGCCGTAAAAGTAACCTGCAAGAAAATGAAAGTCATTAAATATTTGATATTTATTTACGAATGGAATTTCTTACGGTATCAAATATTCAGCATCATGTAAAACGTGAATCGAAAGCATTTTTATTTGACATTTCAGTTTGAAGCTATTTGGATGAATATTGGAATATCCAGTAATTTCCTATTTGGGAAGTAAATTGTTTACTTATCCTTGAGGTTTATTGTTAAATTATGACATGAGTGCGTCCTCGGTCGAAAGTGCGGGATTCTAAATGGAAGAGATTCTGGAGAGAAGGAATACCATGCTGTCTATCTGATGTTTCCAGTGTCCCCTTTAGAAGATTTATTGGATAAACACTGAAGAAATTATATTAAAAATTTTAAAAAATTCAGTATGAAAATAAATACCCCTTGAAACTGTATGAAGCTCAACTCTGGTGCATATACCATGGTTTATAACGAGCTGCTGCTGAGGACATATTTATACTCTCATCCTTTTCACATTCAGCATATAATATTGGCCACGTGTCTTCTGCACCTTGATTCTATATGGATAGAAAAACTTATGTCACACTTTTATTCCAATCCCAATTGATGTTTGTTGTGCGTATGTTAATTGCCTATAAATTTACCAATAATTAACTGAAGAAAATTCTATTTTGGAATGTTGAGGAGGTTATTACTATAAATTTGCAATATTTTTTATGTGGTTTTATCCCGAATCTTCTTACGAGCATTCGACTCCACCGTAGTTTCGTGGTCAGAGTCATGGATTTGTGGTTGGCATCTCATGAGTACGAACCTAGTGCCACTGAAGACCCGACGTGTAGAGGCGACCGTTACTCGTTAAATACGTTGAGGTTCAAATGCCCACCTGTTGGTGTGGTGTAGAATTGAGGATAGGTGCTCATAGCTCAGGTGTCTCGTCACTTAAAATTACCAGGTCCGTCGCGAATAGAACTCGTGCAGCTTTATACTGCAACATTAATACCATCTCTGACAATAAAAGCGGAGAATAATCCTGTAACATTAACGTAGATGAAATATTAACGAAAGTTACCTTACTATACTTCAAAATAGTCACCTTCCATAATTGTACACCGCCGAGATCTACTATACATGTACTGGAATCTATGCAAGAAGTCTTCTTTTGGGATGAATTTCAAAAGCCTCGTCACGTTTCGTTGGACGAATATTGTCACTATAGATAATACGTTTTTCTCATCCCTAAATTCTGGGTAACGATTTGGCACACATATTCAAGATTAATCCACAGTTCATCAGCTATGTGTGCGTGATGCGCGCAGTTAATTAATGGTCTTAAGTGATTAATTTCCTCACTTTCTCAATGTTTTCGTCACTGGCGGAGGTCGCCAGTCTTCCACTATGGGGATTGTCAGAAACACTTTTCCTGTTTTTCCTGTTCACTCGTACACACACTCCAAGTACAGTGATTGATCTTCCTAAACACGAACCAGCATCGCATAAGTTTTTTTGGCTGTATTGCCAAACTTAAAACAAAACTTTAAATTTATCCTTTGTTCTTTCATTTTACTGTTCTCAGTTAAAAACCAACGTACGAAACACAAGCACTTTGTAAAACAAGTCTTACACGGAACATAAATGAGACTCAACTGAACAACAGTGGGGGCAGATAGTTAATACCTGCCGCTACGCATGTGCAGCGTTTTCTTTCCACAGTGTTGCCAGATCGGTCGTTCTGACTTCATTCACCGAACTTTATTATCAGATGTTGTATATATAACTCTGACAATCACCCATCAGTGCAAAGTATAACTCCTCTTCCAGCCCTTTCAGAGGATTTCTGAGTTTGCTTTATTTTTAACACGCTTTTATAAGTTTCACTTGCATGTAACGGAATCTAAGAAATCGATTTTTACACATTTTAAAAGATCGAATTAATTCGAAATTTTGCGCACTTGTCAAGGACCGATGACAATACAATAATTTCATAATTTTGTTCCATTGTCCATATCAGGATAGTAAGGAATAACGATAATCAAATTTGGTGACAATTCCATATATACCACTTGAAGATTTGGCAATTTATTGCATATACAATTTTCAAATTTAGAGACTAGTTCTATATACCATTTTCAGATTAAGTGACTAATTCCACATACCATTTTCAGATTTGACAACTAATTCCAGATTTAGCGACTAAAAGAATAAGGTGTAACCCTAAAGCGAGTGTTTTTAATTTAAAGCTAATTATATGCAAGTGTAAAATACACTTGTGGTTAATACAAATAAGACAAACAAAAAAAGTGTCCTTTATGTGAGAAAGTGGAGAGTGGGTGTGTGTTAGCAATAGCTAACCATAGTATAAACATTTTTCTGAAAATTAAAATTAAAAAAAGGCTCGGCATGGGAAAAAATAATTTATCTTCTAACTACTAAATATTTTTAATTTTTATAAAGCAATACGTTTAGAAATGATTATGCGAATTAACATTATAGCAATACGTTTAAAAGGGGATAAATGATTGACACTTAATATTACCATGTTTTTATTAACTCGCTTTGTGTAATGTCTGTCCGGTTGGAATTTTGTAATTGATTTTAAACTGTTGTGACTTTCCGATGAGCTAGAGACTGGAAATTTAGACCATAGCTCAGAAGTGGATGACAATGCATGAAAATGCGAAAACAGGAGGCATTTTATACTTTTTATTTCGTTATAGAAACATGGTACATTGAATTTTTTTTAATTGGAACTTTTTTTTTCTTTACGCACTTTTATTTGTTTGACCTGTTATATAGAGACGGAATCTAATATAACCATACGGGATTCATCCGAGGCACCGTAAACGGAGAGAATAAATAACTTTAGACCCTTTAATTACTATCCATTGAAGAGCAAGACTGATTCCAGCAGCCACGTAATTCCGGCTCCAAATATCAAACTCAAGGATAAATGCAAAAATAAATAAATGATACTTTAAAAAACTAAAAATTACGTTTTTATTGCAGCTGAAACTAAAAAACGAAAAATAAATTATAGTTTTAAAAAAAAACTAAATATTTTAGAAAAACAATAATAAGACAGGAACAAGGATGTTATAGTGTAATAAGTGACTGTTTTCACCCAATGAAATACTCCATTATTCCAAACAATTAAAGATTATTTGGGATAAAGGTTTGAAAGCAGAATGTGAAGCGTTTTTTAATGTATTAAAGCAATTATGTGGTTCAATTTGAAATGTGTGGGTAGATAATATTAAAGTTGTAGGTAATTTTTTTTAAATTTCTGCCTCAATGAAAGATATAAAATAATACATTTGAAGTAAAAATGCTATTCTATGCGCCAAATTGTTGCTGAAGTACCATGTAGCCTTTCTACTATCTTGGGAATGTTCCAAAAATAACCTGAAACAAATTTTATTGCTAACAGGAAGCAATCTGAACGATGAGCGAGGAAACAACTTTACGAGAATACAGGGTATTGCACACGATTTCACTTTAAATAAATGGCGTAATTTAATATTTTGAAATAATGGATTTTGACATCGAATATGAATGTAGACCCATGAAATGTTCGAGAAAGACTGCTGGAAATCGAATTACAAGGCTTAAAAGCTCACCCAAAACTATTACTCACTAATTGGCGTGGGCAAAGGATTCTTCATTATGGACTGTTAAAGGCTTAGAAAAGGTAATATTTGGTAATGAAAAATCAGTTTTGTACTTCAGATAACAAAACTAGGGCCTATGTAAGGCGACACATTCATAAAGATTTTAGTCTTCAATACATGAAGCACACAATAAAGAATCCGACGGAAGTGATGATATGGGACGTTATGTTTTCTGGTGTGGTAAGAAGATGTTACACCATGAGAGGAAGAGAGAAAATCAGGGAATTCTGCACAATAATACAGAATAATAGAAAATATAAATTACTACCAATAAGGGGGAATCTTTTTGTATATCAGCGACGTATTTTTCAGGACAATAATGCTCCATATCATTGTGTTAATGTAGTCTAGAAACCTTTCGAAAACAATACTGTGAATTGTATGAACTGACTAGGGGAGTCTTTGGATACTAATCCGATAGAGAACCTATGGCATAACATAGGGTATCATTGTAGAAGAAAAACTTTCAAACAAATGGAAGTTAATTGCAGTTTAAACATTTCTTTCAACCATGATGTCATGAAGAAAGTGTATTCTATGCCCAAAAGATGTAGAGCCCTAATTAAAGCAAACGGCTGGCCATTAAATATTGATGTAATAGCATGTAACATTCCAGTAATTTTCAAAAGACATGTTAAAATTTCTGTGTTTGTAAAGTTTTGTGTTATTTTACTACATGTATAATGTTGTTCTATACTGCTGTTTTTAAAAAATGCAGCGCCAGGAAGGAATAATCGGAATTAAATGAAATTTAATGTACAAACGACTTGTATTGGTAGAAATAAATGTCGAAATTTCTAAAGCAAAAAGCAATATTAAGTGTCCGAAACCAGTATTTGGTGTAGCTACCACGCACTGCAATAAGTGCTGCTATACGACGTGACATAAAATCAAACAGATTTTGAAGAAGGGAATTCCATATAGCTTGTATGCGCAGCAAAAGTTCGTCTTTTGAAACTGCAAGACGCGGATCACGACGCAGGATGCCGACCAACAAAATCCTACACATTCTCAAAAGGCAACATATCGGGCGAATAAGCAGGCCAAGGAAGAGGTTGCATGAGTTGGGCTGAACAGAAGTCTCAAACAGTCTTTGCAACATGTGGGCGTCCATTATCCTACTGAAAGATAGCTCCAGGGATGCCTTGAAGGAAGGGAACGACTTCGGGCTGTAGCACTTAACGGACTTAACTTTTGCTATTGAAATTACTCTCAATTCGTAGCAAATTGGATCATCCATGATACGAAATCGTATACCAAACCATAACTCCGGTTGTTAGGCCACTATATCGTTCGATAACGCTCTCTGAGAGGCAGCGTTCCCCGGCATAACGTCTAACACGATTGCGGCCATCGTGGTCCCACAAATTGAAGCGTGATTCATCTGAAAAGACAACTTGGTGCCAATTAGCTTACCAGGTTCTATGCTCCTGAGCCCATTGCAGACGCAGCCGTCAATGGTTTGCCGTGAGAGGATTCCTGTATAAAGGCACACTTGCACGCAATCCACGGTACAACAGACGTCGACGTATTGACGAAGCCGACATTAGTACACCTGTAGCAATAGACCAATGTGCTGCCAACTGCCTGGAGGAAGCTCTAAGATTATTCACTGCCGGTAGCAGGTGTAGATCATCGCTCGCAGATGTCACCTTTGTCGTCCACTACCTGTTTTCGAGTTGTTCGTTGCCCGTTGGTCCACTGCTTCCAAACTCACATCACTGTGGAACTGTTCCGCTACACACGAGCTCCTATTGCGGGATAGGAAAATCCTCCTTCTCGGAGGCCTATAATCCTTTCCTGTTTAAACTCCGTAAGGTGTTGAAATTTCTCCTTATTTCATCATGGAGGCACACTTAGGTCTCACTAAACTTTCGCCACTAACAAATAATCCTTAACTATTTTCAATGTCCCGCTATAGCCCTCTATTTATGTACTTTTAGCATCAGTTCAGAGGGTGCTGCGCGCGCCACGCATGAGCGGTGGTTCTGTAACTTTACTATTTTACGTAACACCTTATAATTGATATTTTCTGCAAAGTTCATTTAATTCTGATGATTCCTCCATGGTGTTGCATTTTTTATATATTTTTTGTTATTTTGTACATACTATATAATCTTGTGCTCAGGCAGCTGAACTATAAAAAAAAACATTTACGAGATTAAAAAATTAGTAGCTGACTTTAAATAAGCATTGAAAAATACATTACAATCAATTACAACTTTAAAGATAGTACAATAATTTCATTTAAAAAACAATTACGTCAGAATCTAAAATTGGACAAAAAAAAAGCAATGTGTTCTGGATCTTTTGCCACCACTGTACAATTGTATGCAATTAACTATTCAAAAATGAAATATTTTTATTTCAAAAATGGAATTGCTTTTAACCAATCAGGCAAGAATACATTATTTCGTGTCTTATTTTCTGTCTGATACAAACTTTCATTGATTTACAGGTTGAATATCTTCGTTTGTGAAACTGTTTCTAAATAAAGGACATATTGGAGAGTGTGTGTTTTTTATCTTGTTTCGTTACGCATAATCTTGGAATCGGCAATTGAAGCAAAAATACTGTTTCACATTCTCGTGAAATGTTATTGATTGCTAAAAATAATTTTTTTTATTTCTATCTAAATAACAAATCAACAGAAAATACCTGAAAAACATGAAAATGCAGATAAAATAGGCTCACCAAATCAGCTATTGCAGCGGATGTGTTGGTTGATCAGATCTGTTTATCTGCTGATTAATTAATGCAATGAAACCGTTAATGTCTCTTTAAAAAACGGTAACACACACATGCATGCGTATTTGTACGTATGCATATATCGCTTTGGGTATAAAAAAAGTAAATATTGCTTAAATGAGGCTTTGCTGCTTAAAGTTAGCCTTACAATATACTGGATTTTTCTTAAAAATTTTTTTATGCATTAAGATTTCATTACTCCGGTTTCTGTAATAAATTTACTTCAAAAATTTAGCGTTAAAAGAAGTAATTTTATTTTGAGTTCCGAGGACTTAAGCAAAATTTTCAGTTACAATAATTCATTTGATTTGAATTTGAACACCTTGATTTCAATAGCTTTGCTCCTGAAACAATGAAATATTTTTTTAAATATGCTATTTAGAATTTACAGATATCATCCAATTTATACCTGTTTTTCTATTTCTATCTATGTATGTTTTTTCTTGAGAAAAATGTTATTTCTTAAATTGAACAGGAGTTTTTTTTTAACAACAAATAGATTCGATCTACCACTACGTTGATTCATAACGTTAAACAGAAATAAATAAAAATTAAAAATATATATATAAATAACAATCTAAAATTTTAAAAGTTTTATAAAAAAAATATTTATTTTTTATATATTTCAAAGAAAAAAATACTTTATTTTCTTGGCTTGTAAAATTTTAAGTATTAAGTTAATTTTTAAATGTAATATTTTGGAAAAAAAATCTGAAGTTTCGCTAAAAGTAATTCAAGGATCTCGAAATTTCATTTGCGAATTCTTTCATTTCAAATACGCAAATAAATAAATTTTCAAACTGAGCAGGTGCCAGAAAAACACTTCTAAAGCCTTACAGCTCCTGGAACTATTATTGTGACAGTAGTTTGCTTCATTTTACATTCAAGCAGATTTTTAACGATGTGACATTTCAAGGTCACAACACGTCAATATGGGACTATTTTCCAACACGTGAATGTCAGATCCTGTACGTCCATTATATTTCTGGACTACTTCTTTGTATTGTTAATACTGTTCTTTGACGAACATGTTAATCAGAAGTGTTCATGTTCACGTTTATCATCATAGGGGCTTGTGGAATATGGAAAGCCACCAGTTGGGGTGTCTCCAGACGGCAACAAATTTAAAGAAGTATTTAATGAATGCCTTGCGGAGTGTTGCGCAAGTTTTGTGATCAAGAATCTTTATAATTCTAATATAAAAAAGAAGATTCCCTAATTACTCATTTTAACATTCAGTGTACAATTTTTAACTATTGATGAAGTCTTGCTCATTTCTTTATCAGGGTATGAGTTTAACACATATCTAATCTCAATAGAAACCCTCTACATCTGGGAACTTCATTTTTTTTTAAGAAGGAATGCATTGTGCGTAAAAGGGGAAAATCTTCATTAAAGAAAAGTGTACTTCTGTGATTTTAACATCCATTTCTGAAATCCAAGTTATGAAACTGAGTTCGTTAAAAATATCCTCCAGAATCATACGATAACCCCTTTTTTTTCATTAAAAAAAAACTTTCCTTTTTTTCTTCCTTTTTAATCGTCTGAGTCTCTAATGCAAGACCAAATTCCTGTTTATTTTATGTCTGAATTCGAGTTTGTTCCCTTCCCTTTTCAGTGAATAATAAGCATTTCTGTCCATAAATTAATTAAATCAATTTGTTTCTTTAAGACAATTGCAAATATTTTACGTTCAATGGTAGAAATATAGTAGAAGCATTGAAGTTATTTTCGGAACTTGAGAAGCAGAACAAACCTTAAAATAAATTGACATGAAATCAAATATTAAGGAACGCTTCTAATTTTCACTCAGAAATGACTTTAAATTAATTCATTGGTCATTTACTAGAACGTTTAAAAGCCTCGGCCAACTGGCTCAGGCCTAGCACTTTGGTTTTAGTGGACTCATTCGACTCGGTCTCAGTAAGATCTTGATACGAATAATTATATTAGTCAAATGTTATTCCTGGTCATATTCTCCGAAAAATGGGCAATTTCGAAAAATGTATCAATTTGCAACTGAGGCGAGACTGCATAGTTATGTCGTGTCGTGTCACAGGTAAGATCTAATTTGGCATAGGTTCAAGACGTCAAGAATTCTGAAGACGTCATTGGTCATTCTAAAATGTTCAGATATAAGATTTTACATAAACATTCTACTTAACACTCATATTGATCAGTAAGGTAATCTCTCAAAATAATCACTGTAGCTGAATACAAAAACTGAAATTGTAATGTAAACCAAATATTAGAATTTTGAAAAGATGTATTACAAATAAAAAAATTAATAGAATTTAAATATTACTATATTTATTGCTGCACTATTATAAACATTGCTTATATATAAAATAATTCATAAAAGTAGGGTTTAACATGTTTCTGGTCAGCCAGCCTCTTTCCCCTTTTTATTAATAATACTGATTTTTTTTAAAATAGTAATAAACTCTTTAATACATTTTGTTATTTTTCATGGAAACTGTGGCAAAAGAAAAAAAATCACCTTTCCAGATGTTTAAAAGGAAAAGAATTCTCACGCAAGAAATTTTTTGCAAATGATGAATAAATCAAATTCTGAACTTAGTGATCTCTAGGATGACTATGCTGAGGACAAAACATATGAGTCGCATATATATTGAAAGAAGAATCAAGTTCACAGATGAGAGCGATGA
>BMAO01034376.1:0-72157 GCA_019973975.1 Trichonephila clavata | reverse complement strand
CGAAATAGATCTTTTCTGTGCATTGTGCTATTCATAAAATTATTCCGAAGGCAATAAAAGGGAATTGGCACTGTTTGCGACGGATTTACTTATTTCAGAGGATATACTTATTTTTATTCTTTTTCTTCCCTCCCTCCCAATACATCACATACGTACATCTTGGAAAACGGTAACATTGGAGAGCAAATTGTGTAACTTTTAATCGGCAGTCAAGGGATTAATTATAAACCGTAAAAATTATCAAGATAAGTGTTACTTTTTTATATAATTTTGTATGTGACAAGATCATGGGGCACTGGTAATTATTAAACTTGTTCTTAACCTTAGTATTGCTAAATTAATTATAAAACACATCGCGCAGTACTGATATATTTATAAGTGCATTATATCAGTGTAAATGTGTCTTTTATTTGTTATTATGTCAGAATGTATTTTATTTGTTTATTTCAGAAAATTAGTAATTTCCTTAAATAATCTTTAGTTTTCGACTTTTCAATATGCTCGCGCCCCCCTCGTAGAGTTATCATGCCCCCCCCCCAAGGAGGTCTCACCCCACAGTTTGAGAAACGCTGACCTAAGGATTAAATATATATATTTAATATATAAAGTTTAGACGGGAAACTATATAATATAAAATATATATAGTTTCCCGTAGAACCACTCTTAGGCTGAATCTCAACTCATCAGTGAAAAGAACATGCTTCCTTTCTTAGTGTGTCCAAAAATGTGAGTTTTCTGTCCCACGGACAGGCGGATTGTCAGTGGCGTGACGGAGAACATTTGGGCCTCCCTGCAATTCAGATTTCTCTCCCCCTCAAGTTGGATTTTACAAAGGGTAGTTATTTTGCGGCAGCCAGGCTTTAGGTTATACGTAAGAACAAAGTAACGAAAAAGCTCTGTATTCGATGTCTACTTATGTCGCCTTGCACTTAATGCAAATAGCGATCTTGTGCAAGAGTCATCGCTCTTGGGTGCCTTTCTCCGGTCTTTCTGGTGATAGTATGAATTATTGCGAATTGATTATCTTTTCATGCCATTTGTAACCATCGAGCTTCCTTCACTTCAGACAAATAATTGCTCACCATATAATTTTATCATCTAAACACTTAAGAGAATTGTTCTCTTTTTAAGCAGACTTGTGTGTTTTAACTCTATAATCACAATACTGAAGAAAAAAGTCCCGATTCTTAACCCCTTGCGTACCAGACCATGCGTTCTATTATGCCCAAAAAATCTCAGATTCCTGGAGATACTGACCTTGACATTATTATACACATTTCATTTTTCCTTTCAATGCTGGCTAAGGTGCACGTTCGTTAGTGTTTCGTTTCTCTTTCTAAAGTTTGTATAACTGTTTTTGTTGTTTATTTTTACTTTTTCTTGCCAATACGACATCGTCGTTGGATTTCAACGAAAGTGATACTGAATGAGAATATCTGCCGGAAATAAATACGACAGCGACCCTGATACAGATTTATATATTTGTGATGAAAAAGAAGAAATGGAACAAAAATAATAATGCACTTATGTAACGGGTGTGGAAAAGCTTTTTTGTTCCAAGGAACACACATTTCGAGCAATTTCAAAAAAAATTTTAATTTTCCTATTTATTTTTTTTAAATATTTGTAACCCAGACATTTTGTAATTTAACTCTTTTAATATTTTATACAATCCCAATAACAAAAAATCTACCTTATAATGCTTCCTGTGCTGGTTTCACTGGCTGCAAACCTAAATAAGCCTTGTATTGACGTGCAGTTACAATGGAATTTTGCCTTATTCATAGCATGTATCCCCTAGTGATTACATGGAACGCAAGGAATCAAATGATCAAATTCCAATTTGAGCTACAAAACAAACACTAATAACCATTTATCCAAATTCGTGCCAAACATTGTGCTAATCATTCTTTAAAATAAAAGTGGCAATTTTGAATTATTGTGAAGGTATTGTGTGCATTATTTTGGACTCTAATGTGTGTGTGGGGAGTTATTTTTTACGTGTTAAGACAATGAAACAATTAACAAATCAAAGGAACAGTCAATCTTTTTTCTTCAATTTTCTTATTTTTAAGATAGCAACAGCTCCAAAAAATTGACACACATAATATATTTATTTAATTCAAAGGTTTTGAATGAAGATAAAAGCTTACATATTTTTTCACTTAACTGACTGAATTTTTTCAGGCGAATAAACTCTTTTTAATAAATTATTGTATCTGATTTTTTTTCATTACAATTTCTAAGTAGACTTGAATGCCAGTGAGAAATAATAGTTCTTTTTTTATCAAACTAATCGGTTCTTTTCTTAGTGTTTACTCCTGTGTATAATTGGTAATGGGAAGTATCCAGTGTTACAAACACACCACCTAAATATTGCTATTTTATACATATATTTTTAAAACATTATTTTCTGAGGGAATCAGATCATAATCAATTGATGGATTAAATTTTTTTAAGAAAAAATCAGATGTTTGACTACTTTTCGGATGGATTAATAATAGTTCCTCATAAATGTTTTCATTCTATATGAATTTTGTTTAAAAAATCTGTTAATATTATCACTTTTCCCATTTCCTTAGGCGTGATTTTTTCTTTAACTTAGAGAATTTTATGTAATTGTAACCTTTTTAACTGAATGCATAAGCCCTTAGAAAGTTGAGATTTTAAAAAGACTCCCCCTAAAAGGATTTTCAGCAATTCTTTCTGTCATTTTTTTTATGGACACGATCTCGTAACAAAAACAATTCCACAAAAAAAATCATCGTACTTTTGAAATATTCCAGATTCATTTTTTGACAATGAACACCTTTTTGTCAGTTGAATAATTTTTCGCTGTTATATATTTCTGCCATTTCTTTCTTTTTTAAAAAAAAGGGGAAAAGAAAAGGAGAATACAAGTGGTTAAATAGACTATTGTTGGAATATCTGGTAGTTGATACTTTGAAATGCTTTCTTATTTTATTTTTTTAATTTCTCTCTTTTAAAATGATATTCCCAAATAAGTTTAAAGCAGAAATATGATTACAAAAATAAGATTATCTCTTTCTGAAATTTTCCACATGTTCAACGCAGAAGGATGTGTATTCCTACCTTATATAAATAAACGATATTCTTTCCTATATGTTGTCGTTGCCCGTCAGCTTCGCTTAGTGTTGTATGAATATACACCGTGTATATATATAAAAATTATTGATATCTAAGCCCTAGTATTGAGCATTCGATTGCACTGAAAAACTCCTTTGTAACCCTCTTTTCTTGATTTAAAAAGGACAGGATTTCTACATAATAATTTCTAAAATTGGTATAGTATTCTGTTACCCGTAACCCTTTTCCCTAAAGGGGATTTCAGAAAAAAACCTATTTTTAGTGGAACTCTATTCAACAAAGTAAATATGCTTGCCAAACTTCCTACCTAATAGTTCCAAAACTGAAATTGTTAAATCAAATGTGTTCATCTAACAGTGCAAAAACTGCAATTTATTAGTTTTAAAACGGTAATTTTTGTCTATAACGCACTTAAACCACACGCAAAGCTCCTTAGGATCGATTTTCGCAAAACCCGTTCTTAGCGGAACTCTATGAAAGGAACGTGCCTACCAAATTTCAATGTGGATCTAATATTTCATAAAGATAAATATATTTATCTATAATGCCCCTTAAGTAATTTCAACGCCCCTTGGGGGTCAACAATAGCAATATCCTTTCTTAGCGGATCTCTGTTGCATGAAAGTAGCATGCCTACCAAATTTCAAGTCTGTATCTCTTGACCTAAAGGTCTGGAGATATTGTGATGAGTGAATGAGTAAGTCACTTTTCTCCTTTATTTCTATAGATATGAAAAAAGGAGTAGAGAGATGTTAAACATATGAAGAAAAATAATTAATTTGTGCATTTAAATATTTTTATATACTTCAAAAAATAAATGAATTTTTGCAGACGAATATTTTTTAATTAATAGTTTTCTTAATTTTTCACATAAGAAACTCAACCAAATAATTCCACTATAAATAATCGAAAATGAATCATTTTAAAAAATAAGGCTGCTTCTAACTATGTGTTTTAAAATGACATTCTCCCTTTCATCCTTTTCGTGTAATTTTAAAATTAAAAAAAACCTTGTAAATAATTTAAAACATATAAGGCAAAAAAAATTTTTAAATTATTATAAACACGAAAAGAATGATGCTTAAATAATACTAAACTTGTTTAAGTTTAATTTGATTGTTTATTAGCGTTTCACACTTTGAAGCAATTTTAGACCTCATATCAAATAACGAAAATGACACATGAGATGGCATTCCAATCTCCAAATGATACTGTCAGAAAAGATAAACATTGTATATTTTCAAAGGAACAGTAACCAAAAAATCTTATTTTTCTTTTACTTTACACTTCATCGATTTATTTTTATTATACATCTTTCAAAAGAAACGATTACTTTAAAGACATGAAAAACTTAAAGGGTAAAAAATATTTTCACGTATATTTAATTAATTATTTTATACGAGTGCTTAAAAGCATTCAAATAAAATGTAAACTTTATCATTTTACTTAAATTGATTTAATTTGAAATTATGATTAACTTTTTCAGGCTTTATAAGTATATTTAAGCTTCCGGCTTTATATGTATATTTAAATTACATTATTTTACTTGTCTACAAGATACAAAATAACAAAAAAATACAATATACACAAAATTTGTTCAGTTTTTAAGGTTTTTTTCTGCAAAAAAAGATGAACAAATCAATTTAAAACCCAAAGATATAAGTTTTTAAAATATTACTTCTAACTAAAACTATATCATGATCTTTCATTTTCAAATTCATTGCAAAAATAGGGTACCTAGTTAATTGCTTTTATTTTTTTTTTCTGTACAATCCACCAAGATATAGGAATTGAAAAAAATTTAATCCTTACCAATAAAAATAAATTTTTCAAATGTGTCCATCAGATATAAGTTAACTCTAATCCAAATACTATTTAAATGACATATTAGGAAGATTGAACAAAAAATAATGCATGATTAATCCATATACTACAAAATCAGTGATCAGTGTACTTATGACATTACAAAAAATTCGCATTTAATTGTGTGTGTGTGTGTGTGTGTGGTGCGTGGTGCGTGGTGGTGTGTGTGTGTGTGTGTGTGTGTGTGTGTGTGTGTGTGTGTGTGTGTGTGTGTGTGTGTGTGTGTGTGTGTGTGTGTGTGTGTGTGTGTGTGTGTGTGTGTGTGTGTGTGTGTGTGTGTGTGTGTGTGTGTGTGTGTGTGTGTGTGTGTGTGTGTGTGTGTGTGTGTGTGTGTGTGTGTGTGGATAATTAGCAGTTAAAAATAAAAAAACAGCGAATGCTTTCAAAAACAATTGTTCATACTGCAACCTGAAGTTACAAATAAAATAATAAATATGTTGAGTTAATGAATGTTTGTTAACGTGAAACAACACAAGAGCTGTTGGCAAATGAACTAATAACTTTCAACCATGGTCAAAACAGAAGGATGATGCCTTGTTCCACTCTCCCATATTTCCCCACCACGCCAAGTTAAGAATTTTGAGTTCGATAACTCTAACGTGGATCAGGAATTCCTCTTCATGGTGGATCTTAGAACTTGAGTCCATGATTAGAAATGATTAAGAACGACCACTAGTTCCCTACCATGACCATTCAGGTACCATAGCCCAAATTATTTTTAGATTATAAGAGATACAATCATTTAAAAATATTTCCAAATAATATTTATACAACACTCTCAAAACGTTGAAAAATTCAATGAACAATACAAAAATTAGTATCTTGCCTTATTAATCATTCTTATGTGACAGAAACAGATTAATTTCATCAGCTACATAAGCAAAATGCTTATTCAAAAAGAAAATTTTCTCTATCCACTTTTTTTAAATTTAATTTAACATTGTGTACCATACTACCTCTACTTCAACATTCCTATAAAAATAATACACTTTAAGGAAAACTTTTCTGAAATGAAATATAAAGCACCCAATATTCAGTACTGAAATCAATATAAAAAATAATGAAATCTATAAAATTCCCTATTGGTCTAAAATAAAAATAGAATAATCTATATCTCGTCATAAACGTTATCATAAATTACACACAAGTTTAAAAAATTTAAGTATATATATAGAGACAGAGTATCTGCTCTAAATTTAATTCTGTGTAGGAGATAAAAATATTAGACGAGCTCAGTTTTTAAAGTATAACTCGATAAATCTAAAAAATTCAGTAGCCTTAATTTCCTTTCTGGATTAAAACTGTTTCACATGTCTAAATTTTTAAGTAGAAAATTATTCAAGATATGACGAGAAAAACTAGCATTAAATAAAGTGTTTTTTAAAAAAAAAATGAAATGTGCTAAGAAAAAGCCTCATATATACTTGCTTCGGTACTAAACTCGATATTCTTTTTTTCTTTCTTTTTTTTTTTTCTTGCCTGTAACTCGATCATTACTAACTGGTTTTATTAAATTTTGCATTACAAAATAAAATGTTTCTGCTCGTTTGCTTTCTAAGGGTATTGGTTCAATTCTTGAGTTTGTGCAATTGTATTAATTAGTTTTCCAAAGGAAAAAATTTCTGAACTTTAAAACATTGAGTTATAAGTTACTATTTGTATTTAAAAAACATTTTTGTTATATATTTACACTTATTTCTAATTTCACAACATGTAAGTAAAAGTAATTATGCTAAAGGTATCGGACTACTTGCGACAATTTTTTTTTAAAAAATGGAGATATGGGATTTTTTTGTTTTGTTTTTTTATTAGTTTAGTAAATTTTTTTAAAAAATTATGCTAAAATTAAGAAGATAAAAATTATTTTTACTTAAATGGGAAAAATTTGGCAAAAATTTACAAAAAATAACATAAATGCGGCACTTTCTGTACCAAAAGTTTATAGACAAATTTTCAATTTTTCAATTCTGATGTATTGCTATGTTATTTATTTTTGAAATAACCTTCAGGATAAGAGATATTTATATTTTTACAAAAACAAAAGCACTTTATCTTAGTTATTATATAATATTGCTTAAAATAACAGTGATTATATTAACATAAAGGACAGTAAATTTTGTAATAAAACAGTGATTGATAAATCTGAAGGATAAAACACTTCTACTATTATACAGAACACACACAAAAAAATTCAGTTAATTAATAACAAAACTTCTTTAGCAATCGCTGGCCCCGTTTGAACATTTTCAAAACAAAACAAAAAACATTTCGAGTAAAATGCGTTTTAAAGTATGACATCTTGCTTTAGAGTAATAGCATCTGCTTTTACTAAAACACTTGTAGTTTTTGTTCTAGTGAACGAAAAATAATAAACTTGGTATTTTTATAAAGCTAATAAGATGGCTTATAATATAAAATCATAAGAAAATTGTCAATTTTTGTCAAAATTTGCAATTGTATGGTAGTTGGATACCTTAAACAAAAAAAGCAATACTAAAATTACAGTTTTTTTTTCTTTCAATTGAGGCAGCGGATTGGCAATTGCCATTACAAACCTAGTACATTTCCCGGAGCTGGTATCATTTTTTTAATGGGGCACCAATTGCTGCAATTGCCCAGTTTCCTTCCCGGAAGAAGGAACCTAAGCACTGAAGATGCGGCATTGCAATAGGAACTTAATTTTTCCGAGAGCACCCAAGCCAAACAGGCCATCTAGATATCTTTAACATGCCACATAATCATAAAATATGGACGCTGTCAATTTTTTGCATCACGAAAATCCATCCTCTTGTTTCCGAGCAGAACCCGTGAACTTGGAGATACAAGGTCAGCACCTAACCAGTTTCGCCTCCCTACCGCAGTAACATTATAGAAAAGGAGTGAATATCAGAAACAATTTTAAGATTTATGCTACTCATGAAGCTGTGGCGATACGTAAATTTGCAATAATGGTTTTTGCATACTGATCGTCAAGAACTCAATACTTTCTCATTCACATGGATCGTTTTGATTTTTTGAGCCAATAAAAAAAAACTACAATAGACTGAAAAACTACATAATCGTTTCTTTTATTTGGCAACCCAAAAAGATTCTTATTCTATGTGTTATTTCTATGCGTTACTTTTAATAAAAGAAGCTCAAACAAGACTCTAGATTAAAATCACTGAAATTATATTGAATATTTTGTGTTTTAAAAATGCAAGAAAAGAATGCAAATATTTTTATAAGAAACTAGATCAAAAAATCTTCACTCTTAAAGATGAAAGTTTCATTTTTTCAATTATGAAAAGTTTTGATTTACTAAAAAGATTTTTAAAAGATTGAATCGCTTGTTAGTACGCATCTATCGGTAATTTCTTTTGTTAGACAAATATAGCATATGAAAATCTTCCGTAACAAATACATATGAAATGTTACATATATAATGTTTTATCATTTTCAAAAGATTTTTGGCAAAGAAGGACAATATAATTAAGTTAATCGATTTAATTACACGGGGCTGCAAAGCAGGTTAACTTTCTTTGCTATTATATTCAAGAAAAAAATGCTAAAAAGTAGCATTTTAAAAGAGTGCAACAAATACATCTTGTAAATTATATTGTATACGGCATAAGTGAAAGATCCCCTTTCTTATACGAAATTTTAAAAAAAAAGTATTTTTCAAGACTTATCTGTCAATATTTGGAACAGAATTCATTTCATAAGTAAAAATTCAAAACAACTTGTCAAAAAATGTATTTTTTATACAAATACTGAAATTTTGTCAAGTTTAATTTTTATGTTTATATATTTTTCTCTGCATTCAATAGGTGGTTTTCTTGATTATTATAAAATTCACAACATAATTATTTTTTCGAAGAATTGTATTGAACTATCTTAAAATCCAAAAATAAAGATTATTTACCAATTGATTTTAATCATTTTCTATTTTATAATGTTATACCAACTCTCATTCGTATCACATTAATGTTTGAAATAAATTATAATCTAAAATTACATAATCCAAAAATTACATACTATTATCAATTTCTCCTTGTTTTAATCATTAATATATTAAATCTTTTGTTGAATATCAACAAAGATATATTCATACATAAGCACAGAACACAGTATTTTTCCTAAAAATTCAAATAAATCTTAAAAATAGCCTTCTGCGTTCCATAAAACAAAGGATAAACAAAATTATTCCTTCGGAAGTAAAGCGCAATTTGTATTCAGTAAGCTTTTTTCTAAGTGTTTCCTGATCATTCATCCACCTGATTATGTATTCAAAGATATCAAGTTTGCTCGTAATACCGGAAAGATACATGTCAAAAACAATGGAAAATTTATTAAGCTATAACTGGAGTAAATTGTCTCTCTTTACAAAAGTCACTAACATGTTAGCATTCCAAAAAAATTGTGAAAATTTATAATTTTCAAAGAAAAAGTGTTCAAAACATATTTACCTTTATTTTGCCTTTTTATTTCGTATTTATATTATTTAGATCTAAAAAAGTAAAATAATTATATATTACAAGGGGTGATCAAATGAAAAGGTACGAAACGACATAAAAATGAAACAGTTAAATATTTGCATATTCCGCCAAGGGAGAATGTAGCGAGACATCTCGGGATGCCATTGGAGACTCTGACTGGGATCGGATCATGCGCGGGTGCCCGCATGCGTTGGAGAGAGCAAACGCTCTTTAAAAAGCGGCGTCCAAATGATGTGAGCACAGAATTACTCGAGCACAGAAAAAGCATTAACTCCCGATGTGTACTGTGAGACACTCCGAAGCCTACGCAGGTCCATCAAGAATAAAAGACCGGGGCTGCTCACGGAGGGTGTGGTTCTGCTCCATGATAATGCGCGTCCACATGTCTCCAGAGTCACACAAATGGAACTGGACAAGTTCCAATGGGAGACGTTGGACCATCCGTCCTACAGTCCGGACATGTCACCCTGCGATTTCCATGTGTTTGGTCCACTGAAGAAACACCTGAAAGGAAAGCGCTTCAACTCGGACGACGTACTCAAGGACACTGTGAAGGACTGGGTCTCGTCACAGCCACAGGAATTCTGGGCACAAGGAATCCTGCGGCTTGTTCATCAGTGGGATCGTTGTGCTCAGGCCTATGGTGTATATTTTGAATAAAGTCTATATTTGTACCCACCGTGTCGTTTCGTACCTTTTCATTTGATCACCCCTTGTAGTATATTGAATATTGATTTCGTTTTAATCTACTCTTATCAAATTATTTAAATTGAGGATCCAAGTTCTGTTTTTGTAATAATTTTTAATTTCCTGTTAATAATAATGAATTTATTTCGAAATGAGGCAGTTAAATAAAAAAATTATTGTTTATTAAACAAATTCTTCATCAAAAAACTAATTGTAATGTGATATGCAAATTCTTATTGTTTAGACATCAAGAACCAATTCGTATAAAATCCTTATTCTATATGTGTAAGAGTGTTTAAAATCAAAGTACATTTTATTATTGCTGTTATTAGAATAAGCATTAAATGCAAAATGGTTTTTGTTCCTGAATATTGATACCAAGCGTTTGTGATGTGAAACAGATGTCTATAGAGAGAAAGCTTATTTATATAAAGCATTTTTACACAATTTTCAGGGGGAGGAAGAAAAATTTATTATTAATTGTTGAGTTAAAAAAAAAGCAAATTTCCATAATATGGAAATTTTTTTCAGAATATACTGTTCAAAATTTTTGCTTTATTCGTCTACACGCTACAAAACATTCTCTTCAGATACATTTTAACATTTTCACTAACATAATAGTACATATGACTAGCTTATGCTTAATTGTATATAAAAGTATAGCAACAGGAATGCTTAGGTAAAACTTTTTTTAATGCGCAATACTTAGTAATGTGATTTTCAGCTACCATCATTTGATTAAATTTTTCAAAAGAAAAGAAAATTAGTTATAAAACCGTTATATAGAGCTAGCTTAACATTTTGCTAAATAAAATCTTGTAACAATTTTTTTATCAGGGTTGCGTAAAAGTTTCTGACCAGTAAATTTCCCATAATAAAACGCAGAGTGAATCAAAAGTCTTGGCCTAATTATAAAAATTCATTACAAAATTTCCGTTTAATATAACAAAGTAACTTTTGTATCACTGAAAGTTCAGTTTTAGTAGCTTCTTTGTGCAATAAATGACGAGAGTTCTCCTTAGAGACTAAGGGAAACATTTGCCGGGAAGACATCATTTTCGGCAGAAATTATGTCGATTCAAGAGAAAGGCTGATGTGTGCTTTAGTTTAACAAAATTATTTCATCCATTAATGTGCAGGATAAATTTTGACATTGTTATGGAGGTTACTCTACAGATGTAAAATCAATAAAGTGATGGTATAAAGCAGCATAACAGAAGATACGTTAAAGAACACTTGATGGGAACTGGTATACTGCCTAGACCAGTGATTCCCAAAGTGGTCTATATAGACCCCCAGGGGTCTATGACGACCTGCAAGAGGTCCACGTCAGCAAAAAAATAATTTGGGGGTCCATGAGGTGTAAATGGGGGTCTATGATAGTGGCTCTTATTATATAAACTAGATCGTGACTTTAAATTAAAAAGAAAATTTAATCAAGTGGAAACTACATTTTACCTATTTAACAGATATATTTACTAAATTTAATAGGGTTAATTTCCACTTACAAGGTGACAACATAAATTTTATTAAAACAAGAACCATTTCAGCATTTCTTTCCGGAGTTAAGCTAAAGAAGTATAATACCGGAGGTCCCGAATTTTCTTAGAATGTCACAATCTGTCAGGGCGTTTTAACCTACGTTCAACATTTAAATGCCTTTAATTCAGATTTTAAAATCAGGTTTGAGAATGCTTTGACTATGGTAAAACCACAGTAGGCAATGAATTCATATGGTCAAATTAAAATAAATGCCCGTTACAATAGGAACTGATCGTAATAAGCACTAACGAAGATCTTAAAGTTTGGAAACGGATATCAGCAATTTTGGCTTTGAAAAGGCAAACCTATTATTTGTCCCGAATTATGAAATAACGTGAGAACGTTTTTAATCGTTTTTCCTACTGAAAAGCAGCGCGGTTGCCAATCTCCAAAACAAAAAAAGAAAAACTTAACGTTACTAAAAAAAGAGGTTTAAGGTTAAAACTGACAATATCAAAACCAAATGTTGAAAATTTGTTATTGTAGTACCAGATTCATCCCTCCCTTTAAAATCATTCATTTATTTATTTTATTTAACATTTATTTTATGTATTAATTAACTTTTAATTTATTCAACATGTTTTTAAAATTTAATCACTATACTTCTTACAGCTAGAATATTCATTTAAAGTAGTAGTACCAGCTGTCAAAAGGACATTTAAGTTGATAAATTTGCAAAAATTCGATATTTAATTAAGCAGGGTGTCTACCCCAAATCGAAAAACATGGCAAGGGGTCTATGACACAAAAAAGTTTGGGAACCTCTGGTCTAGACGTTCTCCAAGCTATCAAGTGGTCACACGTCACAATTTACTGAGGTAAATGATCTTGAAAAAAATTATAACAGTACTTACAATATATTCGAGCGATATATGCCTAATTATAACAGTTTTATCACAATAAATATTTATAATTAAGTTAAGACTTCTGGTTCACCCTATATAAGGGGGGGGGGAATAATGAAAACTTTTCTCAAAACTTCAAAATTATAAAAATAATATTTAAAATACTTTAATTGCAATACGTAAATGTATAAATTAAAAATAAAATGTGTTGTTACAAATCTACTTTAATTTAAGAAATGTCTTGTGTTTTTTGTTTAATTTAACTGGTTTTTTAATATTTTACTGTATATAAAATTATTGAGTTTCGTGTTACTATTGTTTTGTTTTGTTTCATCCCATAAAATATAATTCTACATTGTAAGGGGAATAATCTCCTTTATACTACTCTAACTTATTTTAAAATTGTACCTTCTAATTAAATTTCCCTTGAATACCTTATTTTCTCTCTCATTACTAAGTATTTTTTATTGTGCCGGTATTTTTGAATTCTTACAGGAAAAAAACCGATTTTATTTTGTCTCAGAACAAGAAGCACAGATTACAACAAAATGAGATTAAACTACTTTTTTATCTGTAAAGCCCATAAGACCCGAGACAAAATGAAAAACAAAGCGTTGTTTCGTAGTGCCTGATCCTCTAACTTTAAAGGTGTTTATATAGCTGGCTCTTGATTCAAAGAACAGCGAATAAAAGAATAAAACTAACATTATTTCTTGAAAGAAGATCACCTTGAAAAGAAAAAAAAGGAAAGAAATGTGTTGAGCTTCTTATCCTCAATTCCCTGATTTCTTTGCAGGTAGATTGAGTCTCTATTACTAGATTCTTAAAATGAATGAATTCCCGGCATGTCGAAGGGTAAGGGCGTTATATGAAAGATTTGTTTTTTGTGCGTGTACATATGAGGACTTTCGTAGATCATTCATTACTTTCTCTGAATACAGCAAAAATTTTGTATAGCATTAAAGTTCATTGCTGTGTTTCAGACAGTATCTAGCTTTAATATTTATTTAAATAATGTGTATAGATTTTATATTCATATTTTATAGAATACAGTTTACGGACACATTCAATTTCAATGATTTAATTCATACTGATACTTTATATAGAAAATTATATTTCAACTTGTGACTTAAAGAGATGAACTTTTTACTCATAACATACTATCAAAAAGAGGAAATGACATAAATGTACTGAGATTAAAATAAGTGTTATTATCGAGTGTTACTTAGATTATAACCTGCACTTAAATAAAATCTACGGCGGTTAGCTCAAGACCTTTATTCTCGCCATTTTTTTGTTCCGACTTTTTTACATTCAAAATTAAGCACAGTTACAATTCATCAAACAGTCAAATAATCAACAATAACGAGATGTTTGGCGCATGGCTATTTACATCTGCTTTTACCAAATAGCTGGCAGGCCGACTGGTTAAGTGTTCACGTGATTAATAGAGTGCGCACTATTATGTCTTTTTGCCATTCGTTACAAGATTTAATTTCAATTGCCAAAAAATATGAAACATAATGTGCGGCCTTTTAGTTCTAAAACGTTAAAGTTTTGCTAAATTGATTACCAGAGATGTTTATTTCTGTACTAAAAGTTCACAAAATCTAAATAAAAGAATAAGTACACAAATAAATATATTGATATTAATTTGATTTTTAAATGTGTACAAATTGAAAACTATTTTAAAAGAGAGTTATATTTATTTATGGAAGTTTCTATTCTATCAATTGTCAATTCTACCAGTTTCTACTAACCATTCCATAAATATAACTAAAACATTAAAACAATTTTAATAAGTAAAATTAAGGTAATTAAAGTTTAATTTTAAATCTATAAAGTACCTCTTTTAAAATTATATATATATTTATTTTATTTAACTTTATTGACACATTTTATAGAGATTGCACATATAAAATGATTTACAAGTTAAACTTTTAGTTTCTCATAATCTATGGTATTTTTAACCAGCTTTGAATCGAACTGATACTAAAAGTAATTTTTAAAAACTTTATTTTCTACAGGAGTTTTAGTAACTACGAAAGAACTTATTCCCTTCATATAACTATATTAAATTTATATATTTTTCTATCTGAAATGTATTGATTAAAAAAGCTTCAAGTTTCCTGAAATTTAATCACTGCCTGATTTTCTATTCCTGTGCCTATCTACCAATTCAAATTCTTTTCTTCAACTGTAATAATAATTTTCCCAACATTTTCGTTTTTAAATGTATTCCTCGTACAGTTTCATGTTCATAAGTCAAAAAGAGTTAGAATATAATGCTATAAGTTAACAGTTAAAATATAATGTTATAAGTTAACAGTTAAAATATAATGAAAAACCAAATGTTCAAGTACAAATGATCAGACCATGTAAAAAAAAAAGCGAAAAAGCAAGAAACTCACCCTTTTTCCCTAATTCTTTTCTAAAAATAAATTTTATAAATTATTTGGGCAAAACTTCGATGAGTTAATTATTTAACAGAGATTATTTAAGCATAAATTAAAACGTAAGAAAATTTACTTTTCCCATAGTTTCTCACTAAACGTTTTTTAAGGATCCCATGATTACTCAATAATAGACTAGACAAATCTAAGATATGATAATTGCAAAAATGGATATATCTACATTAACGAATGGACTGGATCAAATATATAGTTTACAAATTTTTTAATGAAAACGTTTACATCTTAATACCAAGAAACATTTTACAGCATTCAAATTGTTATTGAAATTACCTTTTGTAACTAAAATATTAAAGATATGAAAAGAATTTTACAAATTATTTTGAAAAACCGGATTACATTTATTATTTGTCCTTTTCTCGTTTTTTTTATCGGTTCAAAACAGATAAAAGTGTAAGAATTAATTTTCAAAATAAATCTTCTGTTATTACTTAAGACATTAAAATTACATACCTTTTAAAAAAGAAATAGCTTTCCGTAATCAAGTCTTAAAATATTTAACTGAACTTTCCTACCTTTATGATTTAAATAATTAAACATTTTAAGAAAACATATTTTTCTGAAATTACTTGAAACGTTAGAAGCTTTTGCTTTTGAAATGAGTTATTTTCAAATTAATTGATGCTTTCGTTATTTGTCTTTAATTATTTGCATTTTGGAAATGAAATACAATGTTTTAAATTTTAATTTAATTAAAGGTATGTTTGAAATTATGATAAAAGCTTTGAAACTATGTAATATTAAATCAATTAAATTGATTTAATATTTTTATTGTTTCCTGTTCAAAACCATGAGAAATAAGAAAAAAACTGTATTGAAAACGCAGAAAAATTTTAATTTTAATATTATGATCTGTGATGTGGTAATAAAGACTTCCATACAAAATTTATGCGCTTCAAGATTCAACGCATATTTTAACAGCATAAAAAAATGTGTTGCTTAAATATAAAACGCATTCAAGAACTATCATCCAAAACATGCACATTCTAATTTCATGATAATATAATAAATAATTTAATATCATTGAAGCGCATATTCTCTATTAATTATAAATTATTGCTTTACTGTATTTTATTTAAAAAAGTTATTGAGGAAAATATTCATATTTTTTGTGAATGCGTAATATGAATAATTATTCTTTTTCCCTAAATATACGAGTGTATTAAATGATCCTTGAATACCAGAAAATATTATATATTAAGTAACATTAGTCAAAAAAAATTAATAATGTACTAATGAATTTAAATTCATCAGTAAATCGCAATGTAACTTCTGCAATAAATAATAATAATAATGTTAAGGAGAAATAAGCTATAAATACCACAGCTCTTGGAAAAAAAATTTTAATTTAACTGCTTCATCAACTCTTTGCCTCTAATCAATTGTTTAAAGGATTTGAACTTTTTATAGAAAATTAATTTGTATTACATGAAAAATATACAAGAAATATATTTTTAACTAGTAGTATGTACGTACGAGTAATCACGTGTTAATAATAATAATGATAATAATTACTATCATTATGGTGCATTAATTTCAATATTCATCACATGCGAAAATAGTGATTTACATAAAATGTTAATACCTTCTGCATGTTAAAAGGATTTTCATTTCATCTCTATAGGGACAAACCCAAGTTTTTTTTTTAATCTCGAAGTTTTATTTGCTAACAACTGTAAGAGGTTACTGACTACTAATTACCTCTGTAATCCACTTAAAATAAATCGCTTAATTAAAGTTTCGGCATCTTTTTTTATGAAGGAAAAGTAAATTAAGTTTTGTCTTTAAGTATAAAAAACAGAGAATGGCTCATGAATTTTTCTTCTTTATTTTTGAAGCACGCGATTTGCCTTAACATGAAACTAATTACACTCATGTCCATAAATTAAGGATAATTCAGAATCATACAGAAATTGAACTCTAAAATAAAAATTTCACCTGTAGAATTATCACACACATCTTGAAGAAGAATATGCAAATTACAGGAAACCACCAGATGGCGCGGATAGTACGTCACAATGCGAGAGTGTAAGAGAGGGGTGTATAAGGAATAAAAGAAGTAAGATTGTTCACAAGCGCATTAAAAGACTTTCAGTGCAATAACCGCATAGTTATGGCACAAAGGAAGCATTTGGATGATTTTTTACGTGGTAGAATTATCGGACGACTGGAATGTACCCAGCTGGAAGTATCCGAGGAACTTGGAATCGCCCAGAGTGTCATCTCCAGGCTTTGGCAACGATTCCAAGATGATGGTAATGTGAGTAGATGTTACAGCACAGGTCGCCCCCGAGTTACAACGCCGAATGAGGACCAGTATTTGGCAGTTACTGCCAAAAGAGACAGACAGAGCACAGCATCAGACCTATTTCGTCAGCTCTCTTCAGCTACCGGTATGACAGTTTCAAAGTAGACCGTGTACAGACGCTTAGGGCACATTGGTCTATATGCTCGTAGGTCTGTCAGATGTGTTCCCCTTACCGCAACTCACTGTCACCTGCGATTAACCTGGAGTAGAGAGCATGCATTGTGGACACCGCAACAGTGGTCTTGTGTGATGTTTTCCGAAGAGTCCAGGTTTAGTTTGCAGTCTGATTCTGGCCGGAATTTCATATGGTACCCGTTACCACCAAGAGAACACCATTAAACGACACCGTTACGGTGGTGCAGGATGGCTCGTTTGGGGAGGAATTACTCTTGGTTCCAGAACTAACCTGCATGTTCAGAGTGTAACGATGACAGGCCACATCTATCGGGATGTCATTCTGGAACAACATGTATGTTTGTTTCGGGGCGCCATGGGTGCTGAATTCCTCTTTATGGATGACAACGCCCGTCCTCACCGTGCAAATATTGTAGACGAATGCCTTCAATCGGAGAATATCACCCGTATGGATTGGCCAGCATACTCACTGGACTTGAATCCAATAGAGCATGTGTGGGATATGCTTCGCTGACAAAATGCAGCTCGTCAACCCCCTCCCACCTGTCTACCGGAACTTCGGAGGGCATTGCTTGATGAGTGGTGTAATATTCCCCAAGATCAGATTGATAATTTGATACTCAGCATGCATAGGCGTTGTAAGGCCTGTATTGCATCGTCCGGGAGACATCCTCCGTATTAACCATCATACTAACCATGTTATACTGTTTTTTGTAAATAGGTTATTTTTTGAAATTTGCTCCAGGGAGTAAAAATCGCAATTTTTATTAATTATGTCAAACATATATAGCATCTTTTTTTGCTTATTACCTTTTGTTTAATAAATAGACTTTACAAATAAGTCAAATTTGTTTTGCTTCTGTCTCTTTCTTTGCCTGAACTTCATTATCCTTAATTTATGGGCATGAGTGTATTAAACAATTTTTTTCAATGTCGATTGATTCCTGCATTGCAACCCATTTTACTCACGAAATTAAAACAATGTATAACTGTATCCATATTTACAAAAAATAACGAGTTTTATGTTTTCGTGTATTGTTCAACAGTATCATCCCTGGGACAAAATTAGAAACGGCTCTAGTCGATAATAATATATCTTGAGATATCAGAGAATAATAGTAGATCTAATGAACACAACAAAACAAAATCTTTTTAGTTTTCTTTCTGATTTTTTTTTAAAATTGAATGGTAAAAAAATTTTCTAAAAGTGTTAATCTTTATTTTGAGACAAATTTTAGAGTTCTCTAGTTTGTGTAATTGCATAAAATATACAGTCTTAAACCCATTTGCTGATTCATCAAAATATTTATTTATTTTTATAGACACAGACGCATAATTATATCTACAATTATTTGGATTCTGATATAAAAATATCGAACTATAGTAAAATGATGGAATATTTGTATTTACTCTCACATGTCACGTCAAACAATAATCAAGCAATTGCATTGCATTTTGCATGAATATATTCCTTTCATTTGCAAAAAAACTCTCAATTTAACTTAAATTAGAATATAGAAATTATCTAGGTTTTGTTTTTTATAATTTACAATATTAACTAACATTTTATTTTTTACAAAGCACATGCCTTCAAAATGATGATATTTGATGAGTTTTAATCACTATTTCGTAACTTAGGAATACAATTTTTTTTTTCCAATTGGAATATATCTCAAAAGATGATTTCGGAATTAAATCTTATGGTGGATGCACCAGCGCATATTTTACAAATATGTTTGTCATACTGTTTTAAAATTCCATCCCTAAACAATGTGGAAAGCATGGCTGGTCCTCAATTTATTCTCACCATTTACGTTGAAACGGGTATACCCATCTTTAAGATAAAACCTTTTATATATTTCGTTAATATTATATGGTATTCCGCAGCATTCGTAAAGGATACGACACGCACTCCCTCTTTCAATTATTTTTAGCTTCTCATTTTGGGGTTTATTTTGTAATTATTAATTCGAATTGTGTTAAACTGAGTTATTATTTAACTTTATGTAATTGAAAAAAGTATAAATTTTTGAATCCTGATTGAAAAATTATTTTACGTATTCTTCAAGAATTTTGTAATGAGGTGAAACAAAACAGGCATAATTCCATTTTGTGAAGTTAATAGTAATCTTAGTGATGAGATCCAAGCAATCTTACCGAGGAGAAGAACTATATCAGCAATGAATCTAAGTAATGTATAACTGATGTTCATCTAAAAGAATTATCTGGTCTTTATATTGGTGAAGAAAAAAATCGCAGAAAAAATAATGTAAAATAAAGCGTGTAAAAAAAACAAAAATGAAAAAAATTCAACAGTAAAGTTCTCCATCGCAGGAAAACATTTGCAAAATAAGATCACTTTTCAAAATAAGAATTATATAAATTAATGAAATAAATACATTTTGATAGACTCGAAATTTGGTATACTAGATGAAATTTTAATATACACATTAACGTATAGATCAACACAAATCATACATTAAAACACAGATCATACAAACATCATACATTAAAACACAGATTATACACAAATTAACTTACAGATAGGATATTTTTAAATAAAACTTAATTTTTACAGCATATATGTGTATATGTAATTGATTTATAGCTTGCATTTTACAATTAAAATGAAACCCATTCATCTACAAAAGCGAAACTAAAAGAAACTACTACGACATAAAAATATCGTACATGCTGACACGTGTAAAAATATTAAAACATATCCACCGGAGAATTAAGTGAGAATTTATAACATATTCATGTAACGTATAAACCATAGTATTAATTTTTTTAATTTTCATACTAATCTGTCTTATGTTAAATGTGGATTATTTATACTTTTTCCTTATGAAATCATGAAGAAGAAAAGATATTTTCGTTTACATCCTGATTTATTAATCGAACATATTTGCTTTTGCTATAAGTAATTTTAAAAATGTTAGATTTGTTTTACACTTATGTATTTTTTAGTTTAAATTAATTCAATTACTTGGCAAAACTTAGACCAAAAACTCTTTGTTGCCTGAATTAATACTCTAAACTTTTGTAACCTAGGGTTAACCTCTTAACTGGTTTGCCCGTTTTCCGTACGGGCTACCGAAATCTAACCACAACCAATTTGCCGTAGGGGTACTGATATTTGATATTTTCTTCTTTCTATCTTTGATTTGCACACATTTTTAATTCTTATAGTGACATCATTAGCGCTGCTGCTTTTAATAGATGCAGTTTGTCCATGGTACTAAAATACATCTCATCCGGGATTTCTTTTGTGGTGAAGGTGGGAATTTTTCCATGAAGGCAGGAATTTATGAATTTAGACATCAAAATATAAAATCTTTCTTTTCATCATTATGCTAAACATTAATAAAAATAAAATGAAGGAAAAGTAAAAACCCTTAAATTATCTGTTCGAATGAAAGAGAACTGAAATGATAGCACATATTGTAAATGTAAGCAGAAGAATATAAAGTGTAGGAATTAATAAAAAAAGTATTGAATTAAAAAACAAGTTTACATTCATAGTCATAATTCACAATAGAGTACAAAGCAAAAATTTTCCATTGCGTTGCAGTCAATTCAAAACACATTTTTAAGTTTTCACAATAAGTATTTTATGGTCGTTTCAAATACTTTAATAAATAAACTTTGAATAGTTTTGTGATCTGAAACAAAATAAATATACTCTTCTAGACTTATAGTCGACCAAAATTAAGATTTTTTTTTTCAAAAAGCTATCTTTGGTGTGTGTGTGTAAGGGGAAGGGGGTGTTCATTGTCTTATATTTTTTTATCTCACTTCTTCATCGAGCAGTGCAGTTTTTAAAGCTATTGTTATTGAACATTTCACGGCTGATATTTTGCTACATTTTCCTATATTTTTTTCTTTTTTCGAAACATCTCCTATTTTGAAATGTTACAACAACAGGATATATTTGGAATAAATTCGCAATAAGAAACGTCTGTGCAAATAATAATATATCTTTTTGATACTTACCATACGGTTTTCGTGAGAAGCATTTCACTTTTTGGGTACACTTACTGCTATTAAAAACAATATGTAACAGTAAAATAAAGCAAATGTCGAAGTTTCAGAGATTTTAAAGCATAGAAAAACATTGACAGATGCATATTCTTTGTATTTTTATACAAATAAGGATATATTTTTATGTATATATTTCGCATACTTTTATGCAAAAAAAAAACCTCTTTATGCTTTTCAAAATATTTCTTCAAAATATTTACTTAGTGCTGTTCGGAATGGATTGAAAAACTGATATAAAGAGTTTTTCTCCATTTTTAATACATAAATGTTACGAAAATATTTGTATGTGGTATTTCTGGTTTACAAGAAAAAATTTTATCTTTTCTTTATAAAAATACCCAAATTCACTTCTAAAATTTATCAAAATAGCCACCTGATTCAGAAAATGAAACATTACTTTCATAGAATTATTTCCTGTCTTAAAAGAACGAAATTTCTACTCCTCGCCGTAAGAATTTTTGTAAATATTAATCCTTAAAACGAATTGAAATAAAAATTTACGTTAGTTCTATTTTTCAAAATTATTATCTTATAGAAGGGATATAAAAAAAATATTACATTTTTACTCTGGGCTTAACTTTTGCAGACAAATTTGGTAATAATAAAAAAAAAAGAGAGAGTGCTAACTTAAAAGAATGTTAGCACCAAGTAGCTTTGCATACCAAAATATTTTAAGCATAGTTAATATTATTTGTGGGTACATTTAATAAAGAATATACCTTTAAAATGTACAAAATACTAAATATATTCAAGTGAAAAAATTTTTCTATAAAGGCTTCCTACAAACTTCGAGTTTTCTTATCCTTTTTTAGTATAATTTGATATATACTAAATAAATTTATGCAATTTTTCGCGTGCAAAATAAAGGTTTTCAGCACTTTCTAAAACTGGAAAATCAATAAATTGAACGATTACTATCTGTTATAACTGAGTTGCTACTACTATATTCCTTTAAGCATAAACATATACCTTGAGAAAATTCTTTATGAATATAATAGATAGTTTGCTTAAAAATAACCATAATATTATTTGTCGGATAGATTTTGCGTTAATTATGCTAAATTATTTTCAGTGTTATTAAGAAATGATTCATTTGGAGAGTTTTTATACAATTTTAGAATCATATTATGAAAGTATTAAAAATTGTAAATCTTTTGGGTGGGAAAAAGGATTATAATTCCCTAAAAATAGCATATTATTGGAAATTAAAATTATTATCTGTTGTTTGTACTTTTATTCTTCCTTCAAAAATGGTGAAAATAACCACGCTGTGGATCCAGAGTACATTTTTCGTTTTCTGAAGAAAGATATTTTTTCCCAATTTAAAAAAAAGCATGAGAAACTCATGGTATAGATTTTTCTCCAAAATAAACAGCCAAAATACTCTTAATGAGTAAAATTAATCCGAAAGCAAAAGGTGGTCAATAATTGTTTCGACATAGAAAAAAAAAGACTCCAAACGAATCTGCGAAAAATGTTCCATACATTTTTGCATGTTTTTAAATAGAAGCCTGTAATAGCAAGGAATAATCCGGACAGGTAATAATCTATTTCAGTATGTTTGCAGCAACAACAAACAAAATAATAAACCAAGTAGTACAACTTAAAAAATTAAAACGTATAATGTTTACTATCGTTTTGCCAGTGCATATGGCTAAATGTAAAACATTTTGTTGACCCCTGCATGAAAATATAAATACAATATAACCTTAGACGAAGCATGCACTTTGAATTAAAGGACCACAACAAAAAATTTCAATTCTATTAACTACCAAAATAGGGATGAAAATATATCTAAATCTTAATATAGTATTCAAAGAAGTTTTTATATCATTGTCAAAACATTTTATTACATTAACTAAATAAAAGTAAAAAGAACGGAAAATGACGTTGAAATCAACTCAATACACGTTGAAATCACTCAATTTGTCTCTCTTTCAATATCTCTGTCTCACTCACTCTACTCTCTCTAATTCTCCTTGTCTCTCTCTCTCTCTCTCTCTCTCTCTCTTTATCTTTCTCTCTATCTCACTCTCTGTGTCTTTCTCCCTCTCACTCTTTCTCATTACCTCATTCTCTGACTCTCTCTCACGCTTACTTTCTGTTTCGTTCTCTTTTTCGTTCTCTTAGGAAAAAATTTTAAATCGGATATTAGCAGAACAAATTATATTCCTTTATTTAAATAATTTTCAAAGATAAAAATTGTTTCACAAAAATATACCCAATCATACTTCAAAAATTGCCAAAGTGCACCTTGAAAAAGTGAAAACTGACAAAGATATTGTATGTACTCCTGCAAAGTCCTCTTATGTTTCACCTTCGGACTGTTGTAATACTCATATGCTGAACAGAGCCCTTTCTATCTAGTATACGCCACTCCACTATTATGGATACTAGGAAGAAATAAAAGGGAATAGCAAGCAATATTGCTAATAATTTTATTAAGATTTTTTTTAACATGTGAAAATAACGTAGCAGATTTTCAGTCCACAAAACTAGTTATTTTACCGAGAAATAAATTTGTGTATTTATACTTTAAATATTGTAAAGGTCTCAGAGAGATTCGCTCTTAAATATAATTAAATGCCATCTGTGGAACTCATCTTTAACTTTCATGTAAACCAAAACTCATTCCCATTTAGATAACCAGAAATAAACGCCGGGAATAAATAAATACAAAATCTATTCAAATAATTTGTGTGAAAAATATCACGAATTATAAATGCCTTTAAAAAAAAGAGTTAATCTGTCTTCTTTTTTTATTTGTTATAATATAATGTATTGTAAAATGAATACACTTCAAGTAGTAATTTTTTTTACCATGATCTGTTGTAGCAGGTTCTTAACGTGTTTTTAAAAAAAATTGAGGGAATATACTTTACGGATCCTTTGATTGGTTAGAAAACTTCACCTCCTGACCCCCTGAGGGTTCTCCCTCAAAATTGAGTCAAATAGTACTGTCACTTGTAGGGTTCTCAAAGCTGCGGATGTGACAGGCGTTAAAACTAGCTCTTTACCACGATTAATTTCACGGGCTTCGATTTGACATTGTCAATCAGATGGCATAAGCAACAACAAAACTCTTGGTTATGTTATGGGAAGTCATTTCATTTGATGTATTGATTGTTATCCCCGTAACACTCTAGTAGCAAAGAGATACGGCACAAGATTTTATACACTGTAGTAATGATCTTCCATTCACACACACATGGCTTCAGGTCCATTGAATTTACATTTCAAGTAACAAACAACTAAAAATATAAATAATTTAAAAGAAACTCAATATTTTCTTTCCTAAAAAGTCAAATTTATAGAGAATAATATTTCAAAAAAAATTCTTTATCAAAAAGTGTAGGTGGTGGTACCCCCTGTCAGCATAAAGGTGGACAGACTCCCCTTGTACAAATTATACAACTGTTCATTCTCATTGCTCAAATTGTAAAAACTGCAAAAATTCCTTAACAAAACTGCAGCATCCAACATTGATAAAGTCCTCAGATTTTGATAAATCGGCAGCTCTTGCAACTTCCTGGAAATTTGAGTGTTTGTTTCCGTTGATTGTCAATGTCTTTGTAAGAGACAACGCCTTTCTTTTCACATGTGATTCCAGTCCAGGCAATCGTTGTAATATTTTTCTGCGAGAATTTGCACGAATTCATTATCACAACCGTATTGGCGACATTGTATGAAACGATGCTCATAGTGCCAATTCAGCGTGTACGACAGATGCGAAATCGGGGTTGGAGAGTTATCTTGTATGTTGTCATTGTTGTGATACCCGTATTACAGCATCACGAAAAACGTTTTTAATATAGGGAGAGATTATAATTTGAAAGCACGCACCAGGTGTTTATTATACTATTTACACAAAAAAAACAATTTGTGACTAATCTCGATATCTATAAAGAAATTAGAATTATAAGCATTAACAACAGAATTATGAAAAGTAATAAAACTTATACTTCAACCGAATAGGTATTTACTTGAGCATTTAATTTCTTCTTCGAAAAATAAAAAAATGGAAGTTTTTAAAATAGTAAAATATCATAAATGAAAAATACATTTAAGAAATTTATTCTAACGTTAATGTATTCTAGTTTTTGTTTGACATTTAATTACAATTTTAAGTATTCTTTCAGGAGTCAATTTAGACATGAAAATTATTACCTCATCATTTCCATTGAGAAAGACTATATATATAAATTTTATTTAAACTTAACTTTTTCTTTTCACTTTCCTATTTACTTTGAGTTACCACTTTATTATCGTTAGTAGAATGTGTCTCTAAAATTAAACAGTAAAAAAAATTGAAAAAATGAATACAGCAACTTAAAACATTATGTTTCATGAAAACTGATTAATTCGCAGTTGCCTCTTAATCTAATTTCTAATACTTTAAAAAAAAGATTCGATTAACCATTCCATATTGTAATTGTTAAAAAAAATGCTTTAGGAAGATAAGGTTTATATTTTGATAAAATACAATGGTAATTATAACTATATCAATACGATATTCTCATTTAATTGTATCGTGTGCTCTTGCAAACTGTTGCAGCTGTTAATTTCTGTTAAACTGATAACTTTTTGTCACTGGTTTTTAAAATTAAATTTGCAAAAAATAACAATTCCGCAGTTCAGCTTGTCGCTTTAAATATGTAGAAATGGTTTCTGGTATGCATTTTGTTGGAGTAATGATTTTGTAATATAGTATGCATTTGATAATGTTGAAATCGTAACTTCATCTTTAAACAGTTCAGAGTACTAAAAAAGATAATTAATATATACATTTAACATATTAATTACCTTTCATACATTTAACTCTTGAAATAAGGGAATGATCAAAAGAAATTGGTCCATAAAAAAGTGCGTGCTGATTCGAAAGGAATATACAGCAATTGGAAAAATAAAGTCCATTGATCTGACAAGAAATCACAAAAGATAACTGAATCCGAATAAACGTGAACATGATAAAGGGGCGAAAGAGAGCTCAAAAGTCAAAATCAATCTGATCTAAACGTAGGTGTTTCCTAAAATTATATTTGTTCCTATTATTAGGATAACATTGTTGTTTTTTATTCTTTAATTATGTAACTGAAATAAAATGGATAAAAACCGGAGTAAAATACTTTTAAGTTATTTCCGATAATTCTTAACTTCTACGATATTGTTGTGCGATCTTTTACCTCTATTATTATTATTATTTTAAATATTTATTTTATTATTGTTTTAAGAAATATCCCTTATAATTGGTTTAAACTATTCATTTTTTTCGAATTGTACAACATAGTTCATTATTCGATTGTTATTTTAGTACGTCAGCAGTTATATACTTCACCTAAAAATGCACTCAGAATAAAAATAATTCATAGGCTATAATAAATTCTTCTAGCCAATAAAAAATACTAAGGCAATATCACTTTGAGAAAACTTCTCTTCACTTCTAATACCATCAAAATAAATTTTAAGTATGGAAGAATAAAACTGAAAAATGGCATCAAAATCTTTTCGTTTGAAATAATGAGATTCAAACTCTTTGCATACAGTAATCATTTCACCAGACAAATAATAATTTTAAACATATGGATGTGTCCCATGAATATAAATGAATAATATTTTGTTTCAACTTGCAACATCACAACTCTATCCGACAAATAATAAAACCTTACACTTTTTTTTATTTGTCTTACTATTTTTGGATGTTAAAATCTGACAAGAATTCAAATATGCATGGTTGAGAGATAGAGGGAAATTTGGATTCGAATTGTTTTTAGACACAAAAAAAACTTTGTTTTGGAATGCTTTTTTTTAATTCATTTGCAAGTTTTTCAAAGAAAGTTCTTGTAATTTATTTAGTATATATTAGTTCTATATAAACTTGAAGATCATTAAACTGAAGAAATCCTAATATTTAACAAAAAAAGATTGTTCTTTATATTTTTAGGTGAGTATTTTTTTAAGAATAACTGCTGCATTTTTATAATGAATTTCTGTTAAATAGAATTTTTGAATAGAAACTGAATATATTTCATTTCGTATGAAATATTCGAAAGTTGGGGCAAAAGTCATGGCAACTATTTTTTTTCTTGATGATACCAGACCGTTTGAAAAATGTGATGTATATAGATGAAAGGACAAGGAGTTAACTACATGTGTGGACAATGAATAGCACTGAAATTTCGTAAAACACTAATTTATTACGGTAGTATATAGGGCAATATGGCTTTCACGGTGCAAAAGAAGGACAACATAGTACGCATAAAGTTGACAAACCTGGGCCTATCTGCATTAGAAGGATTTCTAAATATTTATTTCACATGTCAGAAAATTATTTAAATTCCCTCTTAGACGTTGACAAAAGAATATTATGATTCATTCAAATTGAACTTCATATCAGATTACGCTATGCTTTATTTGTTTCAAGATAGAACAAAACTAAAATACTTATTCAACTATTTTAATTCAACTATATGCTTCTCACAATTTTTCTCTGAATATTCCTATTCATTTATTTCTTTTACTTTTTAAAGGTGTCAAGATTATTTATGGGAAGAATAATTATCAACACTAACTTTTAAATTATTTTCTATCATGAAGTACAATTTATGAGCGATGTAATTAAAAAAAATATCTCTATAAATGTCGATTTAATTTAAATGTGCTTGATAAAGTAAAGATATAAGAGAAATTTGTACACCTCCATATAAAGATTGTATGGATAATTGTATTTTACATATATATGTTCATAGACATATATGTTCATAAATAAGAAATTAGAAAAGTAAATGAGTTGGTAATGACACGTTCTCATCTTACTATAATTTCTCTTATACCTTATATTTATTTATTTCTCAATGTTTGACTTCCATCTAAATCTTTAAAATCATTTTCTTTATACCCTGCTTTTAGGAAATTTCGTAAACTTAACGAAATCCCTTCTTATTTGACATTTACTTTCAAATGTTTGGTCTGAATATGAAAGGAAATAAAATACGTATATGTTGCTTTAATGAAAAGTTGAAAACATTTCAAAGGAAAGTTGTTTTTTTTACTGTGAGTTATCATAAGGACTTCAGCCAACAGATTTCTTCTAGTAACTACATTAACTATCGTATTCTAGCCACAGAGGAGACTGAAGTGGCGCGCTTTTATCCTGGTAGGACAGAACCCGGGACCTTTGGGTCCGAAGCCGAGTAACTTAACCAATACACCAAAATGATCACCATGGTGCGGAGGTTGTTACTTGCTTATATAGATTGTATTACTACAAGACTATCATTTTAGCTATTGATAAACAGACCGGTCCAATCCTCAGCTTATCACTTTTCAGTTTTATTTTTTACAATTTACGTCTGCTTTCACCAATAATGAACTTAATTTTAAATGTATATTAGGATAATGAAATTTTTCCTAATTTTTTATTTGGTTGAAGTTTTTTTAATAACATAGAGCATCTTGATGATTTTAACACTACCTTCAAAAAATTTGTTTTAAAAAATTAAAAATGTTGTGGCCCTGTCATAAAGTGGGCTGTCGGTATATCAGATATATATCATCTTCGTCATCTGATTGCAGCTTTTATGAGCTTTTTCTTCCTTTAGTACTTACTTATTATACCGTTGACCAATTTCATTTCATCAAAAGAACTCATCAAATGGCGTGATAGGAAACCAATAGAGTAAAGCATTACTACCCATAGTTGAACACAATAATAATAGATATGTCAGTATTTTTTTTATTTCCAATGGCCAGGGTTACAAAAGACCACTACACCACAAAGAGGTTAGGAACAAAAAACAAAGTAGGAGGAAAAAAACATGGCGAGAAAAGTCTATTAACCCAATAGATTCCTAGCTTGCCAAAAAAGATCGTGCTAGGCAGCGGCGAATGTGATCAGCATCCATGCCCTCCCAAATATCACAGAGCGCGTAGATAGGGGCCTGTGCAACATGAATACGATAAAGATGCATGAGGAAACAGTCGCATCCAGTAGCCAGATAAAAATCGGCAACTGCTTTACGTCTTGGCCACATGGGAAGTTCTTTAAGATTATTCCACCAGATCTTAATAGAATTTCTCTCTGTGTATTGAATTGAACAAAGATCTTTCATCTTTTTCTAAGTAATACACTTGGCACTGGTAAAAGGGACCGCTTTCATTGTTGTTTGTTGACTGGAAGCTCCCTTCTTTGCTAGATGGTCCGCAAACTCATTACCAATTACATCACAGTGTCCAGGGATCCACTTCAAAACAATTTGCTTAGAGTAGTCAGACAGACTCTTCAGCAATTTCTTACAGTCAAAAATGGTAGAGATGACAGGAGTAGAATTTGAGTTCACAGCAAAAATCGCCGCTTTCGAATCGCTGAAGACAACAGTCCTAGTAAAGCTATTCAGATGACAGTTCAACTGCGCATGGGCTACTTGAAGGGCAGAAATCTCACCATCAAAAGCGGTTGCCAGTATTTGAAAACATTATTTGAATCGTTGTAGTCTTTTTCTTTGGGGAAATAGGTCGACGGTATACTACGTAAACACCTTATCTTTTCAGGTTTATTTTTTCCACAGAAGGGACGTTTTAAGGCATGGGACAAATGTGCCCTTGGCCTCATCTTCAAAAGGAATCCAGTTCTCTACTTAGCCTCAATAAGATCATGATCCTAATAATTGTAATCATCAAATACAATTATTAGGAGAGACATGTTCTCTAAAAAACTGAAAATTTCGGATTTTATGCCAACTGGTGAAATTTGCAAAGCTGCACGTAATGTCCGTGTCTAGGTCTAAGTCTAACACAATACACAATCATTACTTATTGAGTCGGAAGACGCTAGACGTTTTTTGATTAGGTTTGTGATAGTGCAAGTCACACAAATTTATTTTTATGGATTAATGTTTGTGTTAGAAACAGACAACGTATGTTACAGACTGTCTACTTCTGAGGATCGCAAAAGGGGCTTAATTTTTCATAGGGGACCAGGGCCTCAAGGTGTCAATATGCCATTGAAAATATTTTACAGCAGTTTTAACCCACAACGGAATTGGAAATTACATATGTGTAAAAAAGTTAAAACTACAAATTTATTTTTCTTTGTTATTTTAGATAGTTGTAATTCATGTTCAAAAAACCTCAGTTATTTACATTTTTAAAAAATGATAAATACAACAAAAAGATGTAGCACTTGTTAAGAAGTAAAAAAAAAGTGTAAGTGAACCTATTTTGATTATTTGTAAATTTTTATCTTTAGATCAGTTTTCCTAAGAAAAACAACTAGACTACGATTAATTGCTAAATAGTCTTCTCAGAATAATTAAAACAATTTGTTAAAGATAGACAGCCTTCTGTGCTTTAGAGAAAAACAAATATTCTGATTATAAAACCACTTCCAAGCTTTAAGTGCTGTTCACCAGGAGGTCCTTTAAAATTTTGCTATCCAATGTACTTGTAATATATTAATGTATAATTAAATATTATGTCAGGAAATATCACAATAGAATTTCAGGCGTCAATGTTTTTGTCACTTTTCGTGTCACTCGTACCTCTAAAAGGTTTTTCTGTTCATGATTACAGGATATGTAAATATTATTGATGATTTTCTCATACTATTAAACATTTGCGAACATTTTTTGTAATAAATTACTCATTCGTGATATCTCATGTTTTGAATTCAAACTTAATTTTTAACGCCAGAGTAACCCAATTAAATGAAAAGATATTCTTCCGAATCATTTAAACAGTATACCTCTGTTAGATACATTTTAACCGTCATTTTATAATAAGTACATAAACACAAATGGGTGAAGAATTTAAAAACAGTTCAACCTTTACCAAAAAATAAGGTAATAGACCAAGAAAAAAATGAGCAAAATATTACGGGCGCTCTTAGGGAATAAGCTTATTAAATAGATAGAAGTTTTTATACGACTTAAAGATATTCATGCCGAATTAGATTGATTTAAAGAAACAAAGTCACATAGCATTTTAGCTACATTATGGTATATTTTTATAAAATTACTTAACTAAGAGCTATTTAGCGATACTAAGCTTTAAAAAAGTACAAGAGTTTTAGTCCGTTTCGTTTTTTGCTTATTCTCTTAATGGGTTATTATTTACTTTTCACTCAGTTTTTCTTTTTTTAAATCTCTTATTTTTTTACTAATTCATCTTTTTTTTTAATATATTTGTTCCAAAACAGCAAAAGGAGCCATAAAATAATAATAAAATCTTTTAGTCTCATTCTGTTAATACAAAACATAAATATACAATAATACAAATTAGCATTAGAGGGTTTATACAAACATAAAAATCAAACAATATATAAAACATTAAACAGATGTTATTTTGTTTGTAATATTGTGCAAATAACAATAAATAGAGGAACCAAACCCTGGATTTTTTCACTTTAACGAGATCATCTGTTTTCAAACTAATTTTATTAGTTAGTTTCAAAATATAATATTGGAAAAATTCATTGAATTTATATAATAAAAACATTATAAAATCAAATGGATTAATAATTGAAAAAATATTCCTAAAAGCTTGAACTTATGTTTTTTATAATTGGACTTTTGAAAATAAACTTTTTAGCACCGAAGTAAAATTATACTTCACATTCACTATCAATTTTAATTTCGTCACATATTATGTACTTTTCGTAATCAGGATTTTATAAATTTAAGATAAATAATTATTTTGACAGCATTTATGTAAGAATTTCGTTTAAAGTTTAATAAAATGTGCAAAAAAATATGTAAATTTAAAAAATAAGGAAGAAAGTATTCATTTTCACAATGAAATCAAACTCAGCAAAAAACTTGCAAAAATTTAATTTTAATGATAGCTTTCAAAAGATAATACTGGTTTTTTTTCTTCAGTTTTCTGTAAAAATTTTGCATTTTTGGCGTTCTAAAATGCGTTTCGTCTTTTTGTATTTAATTTTATATTTTCAATGGTTAAGTTCAATGAAAATTATAATAAACATTTAATTTATATCCTCATTTTTCGAATTATTGTTATTATTTATTATGAGTATGGTAAAAAAATAGCTTTATTTGCTTCATTATAAATACACATTTATTAATAAACCATTTTAGGAATACTTAGTTTCAAATAAGAATCTGCAATAAAGTAAAAAAAAAAAGAATTTTGTTCCTTCACATAAGTTTTTCAACATATTTTGCATAGTAATATATGGTAAATAACTGCATTTTTATATTTCTTATTCACATACTCTGAAAATTTTCGAAAAAAAGAATCAATAAATTTTTATCTTGTATATAAAACTTTCTTTTCTTTCTATTTTTTCAATTTTGTTTCCATGAGATTTAAAATTTCAATTACTTAACGAATTTATCTTAACACATTTATCTAATTCTGTATATTTTCAAAGCTTACTGTGTATCTTAATTCATATATTTTTTTTTTGAAGATCTATAAATGAGCATCACAAATATATTTTATTTTACTATTATTTTTTTATTCCAAATTTAACTTTTTAACAAACAACACTCTAAAAAAGTATATATATTCGGTGTTTTTTCCAAAATCTTGACTATTGCTGGCCACGAAATGCTTTTATTGGTTTCCCAGAAAATAAAAGTAAAGAATGTAAGAGAAAGTATAAACTCTCTCTCTCGTTTAATCCAAAACACAAGAATGTTTTCATTAAATGAGATCACAATCCATTAAGCAAAAGAAATATTTTATTATTTAAGAAAAATAAAAATCATAATAATATTTATATTATAACTCAATTTTCTGTACAGATATTACAAGTAATGCTAACCATTTGTTACCATAAAATCTTTATACAAAGTATTACAAATTAATACAAATAAAGCTGATATGTTTCTTTCGCTTCCAACAATTATTGGTAATCATACGCTGACAACATTTTTACAAAGTATATTTTTTTCCGATATTATAGTTCTATATTAGCTCAACATTGACGAAGATAGAATATAATTATTTTCTTTTCATGTTCTTCCATATAATAATAAAATTCAAGTGCAGCCCGTTCGTAGACAAGAGGGTTAACCAATGGGTTTCTTCAGACCAAACCCCATTAAAATGGTTTTTTTCTATAGGGTTAACCAATGGGTTTCTCCAGACGAATACCCATTAAAATGGTATCTTTCTATATTAAACACTACTGAATGAAACTAATAGAACTTGAGGAAATTTAAGGAACGAACCGAAATATGATTATATATTGAATACATGCATATATTGATTATAAAAGGAGAATCTTGTTTTTAGCTCTGTGCATTGTTTTAAAGAGAAAACAAAAGAAACTATCTCTCTCTGAGATAATATAATAAAAAAATTCATGTTTGGTAAGGATATAAGATGAAAATTAGCGCATGCTAAATGCAGAAGTTATTTATGTATTTATTACATCTTCTTTTATTTTAAAACTTTCTATTACCTTGAAATTCGGTAAGATTAATATTTCTAGATTTTATTTGAAACTTTCTGGTGGTTTTTTTTTAATTATTATTATTAAAAAAGTCAATTTACTATAAATAAATTATCACTTTAGTAAATTGTTGCTGGATATCTTTTAGTAAAGATAAGCTTAAGTATTTCTATTAAATTCCTCTTATAAAAGGATTTAAAAATTTTAATATGATTTATTTAATGGGGCTATATAGAGTATAACTCTTTTCTTTAATACCTCTATTAATAATAGTGTAACTTTAATATTATATTTCACATAGCAATATTTATCTTGTTTCGCCGAATACCCAGAATTTCACATTTTATAATATTAGTTTAATTTTAAGCAATAACATAATTAACAACTACTTTAAATTAAATGATATTTTGAAATTGCTAGCTATTTTGATTTTAAACTTTAATTTTTATAAAAATTTTAGAGTATTATAAAATGATTTAAATTTTATTAAATCTTTATAAACGTGTTAGAAAGACATTTATTTCATTATGAAAACAAATTTTTCTACCGTTTCTCGATCAATTATATTCCAAAACAGATAAAATCAATGAATGATAAAATTGTCATAGGTGAGTATATGATTATAGTATGATTCATCTGAAGTATTATGGATCTCGAGTTTATTAAATGTAACGATATCGTTTTTAAAGAGAAAAATATACTTTTACTTTTCGAGAAATTTAACATAGAGTTTTCCATTTATTTTTTTCCGTGCGGTACATTATCTTTTTCTGAAAATTCCAACTTCTCGTGAAAGAAAATATATTTTCGAAAAATTACTTTAAATTATATAAAGTTAAAATAATTACTTTTAATAATTAATAATAAATTTACATCAAATTAATACAATTGAAAAACATTATTAAAAAATCACTTTTTCTTCCTCCAAAAAATTAACATATTACCTAGGTACGAAAAAAAATCATTTTTCTTTACATTTCATTTTCCACGCTTTTAATTTAGCCCAATGAAAAAGCTAATATTTTACTTTCACTCTCGAGAATTGTATAGAATCCACAGATTGAAAAATTTCCTGTATAGATAAGGAAGAAAAAAATAAAAAAAACTCAGAAATATCCGGAATAAATTCGAATAGTTTCATATGCAGGGTGGAGTCGGTTTCTTTGAAAAGAACGACCTTGCAATAATACGTTCTAATCCTAAAATGGAATGGTTTATTGACTTCGACACGAGATATTTTGAAACAGATATTCCAAAAAGAAACATAGCCTTATCGTTTGGTTACTTTCAAGTATGAAATAGTAACTTTGTATTTAATGCCATGTTCCATACTTCATTGTGAAATGATACGATGTTCTAGAATCCTCTTATTCGCAAGATATCATTCTAAAAAACTGGAATAGTTCCAAGTAATACTTTCTTTAAAAAAACTCGAAGTTTTAGTTGTCTTTTTGAGTAATATTTTAACATTATCATTGTTTGATTTGATCATAGTGAAAAGAAGCAGGAATAGAAATGTTTTAGTCATAACAGGATGCCGCTAACACAACTGTCATTTCGAATATAAGCTTTAATAAAATGTATCTATATGGTATGCCTTAAAAATATTTCAGATAAGGCATGCAATATATATATGAGTATTTAAAAAGGGACATGTGCTGCAAGGAACAGGAAAAAGAACATTATGCTATAATTTTAAAGTATTTTCATTTTCAGAGTCCATTGAGCTGTTTACTTAATTCATTATATGCTTTTATATTTTTATTTTTATTTTAGCAGTGCATTATTTAATTTTTTCGTTACGTCATAATTATTTATATAAATTATGGACATTTATCCAAATCCACTAGTGAGAGTCACGGTATCTTAGAGGTTATGGTCACGAACTCTTGGTGGTTTGTCATGATTTTGAGCCGAAGGGCCATTGAAGACTTGCCGTGTAAAAGGGCTGATTCATGAAACTCAAAATTCTCCATTGGCTTGGTTTATGTGTGGTAGTTTGGAAAGCGGCTGACAGCTCAAGTGTTGTCCTGAGCACTTGAACAAAGCTCAAAATAATGAAGTCCATCGCCAATAGCTCTAGTGTTTCTTTAAAGTGCGATGTTAATAAAAAAAACACTCGCTTTTGCCTAAATCTATTAGTTATACTTAAAAATAATTTCAATTATTAAAGAAGAAAAATCTATGTATATCATCATAATTTTTAAAGCATGCACCATGTTTGTTTTCAATTTTTATTTCTAGGAGTTTGATTAAAGTAATTTATTTTATGTGTTCCGCAAATTTAAGAAGCTATATGTGTCTACACAATTTTCTTTACTTATTAAAGTTGCAAAACAAATCAGATTTTTGGAAACTAAAATGTTCAAAATATCATGTGTTGCGAATATATTTAACACAATCTTTATTATCAATTTTTAGCCCTACACGTCTTGTACACTTGCATAACATTTCATTTTTGTAGCTTCATGACTTAGTTTATGTTACGGGAAAAAATGAATAATTTTTGAAAAAAAGGAATCGAACAAGAAGAAATAAATTTTAAAAATTACATACAAGGAAAATGAATTTATTCTCAAATATATGTTTGTCTCTCAGCATTAAGTAATTGTTCATTTATCCATAAATTCTCATTCATTATTTCAAATTCAAAATCATGACTCAAGATGTGAAAAAAATAATTAATATAAGAAAAATAAGAATAAATAAACAAGGCATTGTTTCCAAGGTTTTCGTTTCGTTAAAATTCATTGTCGCCGAAAATAATTGAATCAAATAACACTCACTTACTTAAATTTATGGGGTTTATTCCTTTTAAATTGATTAAATGTTCCTTTTAGGAGTAAATCATAGCTGCTGGAGCCTAAAACTTGAAACATTTAATCAATTTATTTCAACCAGCTACTTCTCTATCGATATGTTATACAATCACTTTGATTCCCCACTAGGTGAGCATATTTAAATTTACAATTAAGCTAAAAGCTCAAAAGAGATAAATAATTCGGCAAATTCCGTCAAGTTTGTATAGAAAAGAGGTAATTTACCATTTTAGAAGCAATAAAATATAAGCCTTTCTTATATACCATATAAATTCTAAAATGAAAGACATTATGAAAATAATTGATTTTAAGCAAATGCAAGGCGTGGCAATTAATTAACGAGACTGACACTGTTGCAGAAGAATTAAGCATGTGACAAACTTCAGCGACCTATAGCTATTTAGCGTGGAGCCTTCTCTTTTGAATGCAGTACCTCTCGTCTCTGTAAACAAATCCGTATAGCTTCAACCATCATTCACATTAAAGGGTATTTTCGCCTGAAAAATAATAATTGCAACAATAGAGCAAAAAACTTCTGAAACATTTCACATTAAACTTCAAAAATTCGGTACTAATAACTTTTTGAAACAAATATACGGTAATGAATTTATATCGTGTTTTTCATTGATTTAAAAGTTTTCAAAATGGCCGAGATGTTGAAGATTATTCAGGTCCGGATCAACCTTCCATGTCAAAAATAGATGCCAATATCGAAGAAATCTGTAATCTCCTTTGATCTGACGATCGGTTAAGCATTCGTGCGATTGCTGAGATTTTACGGATTGACAAAGAATTTTGTATGACAAGGTTTACACAACAAATTTGGCATGTAAAATATTTGTGCCGAAATCGGGCCTAAAATTCTAATCTTTCAACAACAAGAAACAAGCAAAAATGTTTGTACTGACACATTGAGAATTCCATTTTAAATACCCCAAATTTATCGGGAAAAAATAATAATTTGTGACAAATATTTTTTTTTAACTTTTGATCCTGAAACGAAACGCCAATCCATGCAATCACTATAAGAGATCATTTTCACTGAGAGCTTTGCTCGAATCCGCGAATCAGAATTCAAGGCAATGATGATTTTTTTTTCAATATTCATGTAACTGGGTACGTTTACTGAGTTCCTGAAGGTCCGTGAGAAGTGCATTGTCTTGATGAACAAGCCATAGGTTCTCCATCAAGACAAAGCGCCGACTCATTCCACGTTGTATATCATTGCGTTTCTAGCCATGTACATCATCCCAGCGTCCGTTTTATTCATTGAATCTTGTGACATGAGAGTTCTATCTGTTTCCTAAGGTGAAATCTGAATTAAAAAGAACAAGGTCTGAATCCGTTGAAGCTGTAAAAGAAAAAGCGACACGCGTCACAAAGGATCTGACTCAAGAAGACTTCCAGCACTATTTCGAACTGGGAGTTGTAGGGATTGAGGAGGGGTGTATGTTAAAAGTTATAATATATATATATATATATATATATATATGTTTATGAAATCAAAATAACATGTTTTATAGCATCAGTTTCGTTATTTAATAGCCCTACATCTTATATAAACCTAATTCTAAAAATTCACAGTGTATGTTAGTTGCCTTTTAAAAGATAAATTCTTCCTAAGTTTTTTTATTGAAAAAATGATAATTTAAACCTTGTGTTACATCTAGCAAAACATATTATGTGTTACATTTTTAGCAAAACATATTATGTGTTACATTTTTAGCAAAACATATTATGAATGTTAAAATTATTTATCCAATTTTCGTAAAAATGAAGTGAATATTTCTTTCACCATTTGGGTAACATTTTAAGCAACAATTCCGCATATACAGTAAATTTGAAAAAAATCGATTTTTTTTTAAATGATTTCTTTGCTCAATTCCAATTTTAATAAACTTGCAACTCATAAATTCAAAATTCATTAAAATTTCAAGAAAATAGTGTCTTACTAATATTAATAAAGAATAACATAAAAAATTCTTCAATATTATATATGTATTATCCATCATAGGGTTCTATGCATTTCTTCTCTTTGGGAATAAAATTATTATCTTTTAAAAGAATAAAAAAAAGCATACTGACCTTAATATGAAATATATATATAGTAATGTAATATTTTATTAAATAAATTAATAAATCTTTAGATAATATGGTTGAGTAAATATATATTGCGAAAAATAATGTATTAGAATTCTATGAATATATTAGTAATATTTTAGGAATTCTTTGAATCTATGTTTTATTTTCTTATAAAAAGGAATATGTAATGTATGAATATGAAGTTTTTCTCGAAACGTTTCGCGTGGAAGCACAGTATTAAAAATTTACAAAAAAAAAAAATAAAACTAATTAAAAAATTTAAGAATGTAGTGATTCATAAAACTATTTACTGCCTTTTATTCCTTTTTATTGCATTTGATACGACTTTTCTAAGTGCTGAAGCAAAAAAGAGAATAAATTTTAATAAATTATTGATTTATACTTTATATAAACTCATATTTTAAAAAGCAATAATATTCATTTTGATATTACTCTACTTAAAAACCAGTTTTCCTTAAATATGACCGTATATTTTAAATTTTGTTACTGTTCTTTTTTCGAAAAATAAGCTGATTATAAATTATTAACATGTGCATTGCACTTCTGTTTTAATAATATATTTCCTTGAAATCACATTCTTTATTGTAAATGGATTAAAAACGGTGCGACTTAAAAACATTATTAACACTTCCATTTATAAAAAAGAAAAATATATGTGATGTTTATGCAGTTACTTTTTTAATAAAGATCTGTTCTGTCTTTCTTTTAATGTTATTAAATCCAAAACTCGTAGACAAGTTTTTTTTAAAGATATTTTGCCGAAGTAAAGTAAAATATTTTTTATTGAAAATAAAAAATCATTAATACATCATATCGCTGAAAATAGCCAAATAATGTAATATTTCTATATTCTGTATATATTTTCATCAATTACACGCATAATAAATGTTTCTTGTTGGTTATCTCTTCATTTCGAAGTTTTTAAGACTCACAAAGTCTCTAAAAAAGTCAATGTTGTTATTTCTTTCTCTCTGTCACATGCTGGAAATTCCATATTCCATAGATAATCTAAAAGTTCGTCCTTGATTGATAGAAAGATCATTTAATATATACGAGGAAAAGTCAAAAAATAAAAGAACTTTTGCAATTTCTCTTTCCAAGGTTTGGCAACAACGCTAGTATCCAGAGCTCAATGAGGTATAGTCGGCAACACTTCTAAGCAACTTGTCACTCGTCATCCTCCGTAGTCTTTGGGTTTAGCTGACCGTTCAACATAGCAGCTCCTTTGTCGATCTCAACCAAAGAAGACTGTCCCCAAAAGCCCTCATGTAGCTGAACAGTGGGATGTTAATATTCACTTACTCACTCTACCAAAGAAGAAAGGAAGATAGTGATTCGTTTTTGCTTGCGGAAGGTGTGAAGCCTGTGGAAATTATTCGTTGCATGCAAACGCAGGATGGTGACAGCGTTTTATCGCAAAGCAAGGTCTACGAATGGACAGAGACTTCAAACAAGGAAGAGCTTTTTTTTATGCGACGACGAAAGATCGCCATCAATGTCAACCACTCAGGACAATATGCAAATCATTGAGGGTATAGTGATCTAAAGGATGGAAAATATTCAGCATACAAAAACCGAATCACTGTCTTCCTTTCTTCCTTGATAGGGATTGACAATGGAGATGCCATGTTGAACGGTCTACTGCATTCCAACGATTACGAGGGAAAACAAGTGACACGTTATATAGAAGCGTTGCCGACTATACCCCTCATTTAGCCCTGGATACTAAAGCTATTGCCAAACCTTGGGAAAAGAAACTGCAAGTATCTTTACTTTTTGATTTCCCCTCGTGTTTTAATACAGATGGCTGAAATTAATCTCAGAAAAAAATTTCAGGAAAAGTGTATTAGTTTATAAAATTTTCAATCCTTACTCAACTGAGAATAGAAGGGAATTTTTTAGAAATATTTTAATCATCAAATTCTCCCAGACGATTATCATTTATTTTTTCCAAATTTAAAAACTTGATTCGAATTTTCTACGTTGCTTGAGACTTGAAATTTTAAAAAACTCTTGTTAGTTACGATGATGAACTAGTCATTGCGCAAGCTTTTACATTTGTCACAAGACTCTCTTTTTCTATTAATGAAATTAAATTGAAGTTTATGTTTTACTTTTCAATTTATTCTTGTTAAGTAAGAAATCCAATAGATAAAAATGACTAAATGAAATATTATTTAAAATTTATTTTTAAGCGAATAGAAATATGTATTCACACAAGAAATTATTATTTAATTGACATTTAAATTTTATATGATACTCATTTTCTAATTAAATGCCAAATTCGTATTCTACAGCTCTTTTTTCGTTTGCCATTTTCACCGGAATTAAGTGATGTATAGTATGGCATACAAGGAGTTATTTTTATTTACGTGCATTAAAGTCTAAAAAGAGACAAATATTAGAAGTATTTTGTATTAAACTGCATATTTAATCAAACGACTTTAAACATTTATCAATTCTGTATCAAAAACATTAAAAAAATTTCGGAGTATTATTTTTTTTTTTTTGCGAAAAATGTATTTTTTATTTTAAAAATATTCAAAATTCCTATTTACTAAGTGTTTTATATAATATATTTGACTCTCCTAGACTACTTGAGAAAATAAATTTAATAAAAAGTACCATAGGTTGTTTATGAAGGAACTAAAAAACCTTTCTTTAATGACAAAGCCCAGCAAGCCAATCTTTTAAGAAAACTGTAATGACAGAAAAAAAAGAAAAATGCATCTCACTGAATAAATGAAGCATCATCCACCAGTAAATATTAGTCATCAAAAAGATAATACGAATCCACAATATTTTTTTTTATTTTTTCCTTTTTGAATAGTATTAACGAGCCGTTTTCGAATAAATTATTTGGTAGGTATCAGGAAGTATGAAGAAAACCAGATTTAATTCTCTATAAGATATCTTGTGTGTGTGTGTGTGTGTGTGTGTGTGTGTGTGTGTGTGTGTGTGTGTGTGTGTGTGTGTGTGTGTGTGTGTGTGTGTGTGTGTGTGTGTGTGTGGTGTGTGTGTGTGTGTGTGTGTGTGTGTGTGTGTGTGTGTGTGTGTGTGTGTGTGTGTGTGTGTGTGTGTGTGTGGTGTGTGTGTGTGTGTGTGTGTGTGTGTGTGTGTGTGTGTGTGTGTGTGTGTGTGTTCTCAAGTTTTAACCCTTTTCTCTCTTGTAATATCTTGTACAATTCAAGCAACAGATTGCATGTTCAAACATATTTTTTAAACTTAACTCCGATTTTTCATTCCAATCCTTTCAAAATTAAAGGATATTGCCTGTACAATTTGAATGTGTTCAGATAAGGCTTACCTATATACCATAACACTTCGGATATTAATATTTGCTAAACATTTTCAAAATTGGCACACACACACACACAGACTCTCTCTTAAGAAACACAGTCTCTTTCTTTAAGAAAAACAAAGCATTCTCAAATTGCTAGATATTTAGAATATTTTGAGGCCATACCGTAGTAAAGTAAATAAATAAAAATATTAAAAATTTTGTATGAACTCATGCGTTTCTGTATGCACCATCTGAAACACAACGTATAGTTTCGCAAATAAATTTATTTATGTACTATAATAATGTTTTTAAGTCTAAAAGGGGTAAAGGTAAAAGTCGGGAAGTTGATTTATCATCGGATTCCTTCAGGTATGGCAGCCACGGGACCAATGCATTTTTCGAGCATATGTATGCATTTGTATTTAATATATATATAGTAACTAAATAAATTATTAGTCTTAAAAAATTGGCATTTTTATAAAATAAACCCATCTTTTTGATCCAATTTTTTAAAAGTGACTCTGTGATTGACGAGTGTACTTGTCCATGACACAAAACGGTGCTCCACTGTTAACTGGTTAAATAATTTTCTAAAAACAAAAGAAACTGCTACAAAACTAAAAAATACTTTTTCCTTTGTTGAATTTTTTATGCAAACGTTTCTTACATTTAATTTCACTAAAATCTTGTTTCATATATTGCTTTATTTAATATTCCTTTTTGAAGAAAATATAGAAAAATACACTTGCAAGAGGAATAAAAAAGAATATACAAATTCTATATTAAAATCGATGGAAGAGAAAAACAAAGCTGTATATTGCTTTAAAACAGAAGCAGATTTCTTTAAATCTCAAAATAAAATTTTAAAAGAAAATGTTCTCAAAAGTTGAGAAAAATTAAACGTTTGAGGGAAGTATTGAATTTTAATTCTAACTCTCCGGAAGGAATAAAAATATTGGAAAGGTAGTTTCTTGAATACAAAATTTTAGAAGTCAAAAAAGATTCGAAACTTTCGCTTTAAACAGTTGCTCATGTCTAAAGTTTTAAGTAGATTTTTTTAGGCTTGGGAAAGTTCTTGAAATAAATAAAATATTAAAAAGTATCTGTGATATACTAAAAGAGTTTTCATGTTATGCTGATTTCACAAATCAATATTCCTTATATACGTTACCAATAATTTTATCATTACTAATTCCATTAAATTTTCGGTTGCAAAACAAGTTGTCCGGATTTTTTTCTAGGGTATTCGTTTTCCGTAAAAATTTTAAATCTGCTTATTCATTTTGTCCGGGAAAAAACTGTAAAGTTTAAAATGTTGAGTAAAGAATTACAAAAATATAGAATTTAGCAACAGTTTATAAAGTTTTATTGTTCTTTTAAAGTGAAAGATATTAAAGATATAAAAAATGCGGCATGGGGTGAATATTTTTTAAAAAATTAAGATTTACAGTTTTTGTAAAACTATCAATTAACCGTGGCATTAGCGTTCAGACGTTTTTAACCTATTAAACTAACATTTTGGAATTTGATGAATAAAAAGATGTAACAAAAAATTACAAAAGTTTTTCAAAATATTGATAACTATTATACAATTTGAATATTTATCTAACTTTCTTTTAAATTTTAAATGTATTTTAAAATATATACTACGTTTTTAACTAATAATAACTACTTAAGCAAACAAGTACGTACGCCACATAAAAAATAAAATAGTGTAATTATTAACGATCAAATATTTTCATAAAGCCAGATAAAAATTTTATGCACAAAAAGTGACCCTCCTCAACATATAATGAGTCAGTTTTTAAAGTACAGTTTAATGCGGTTAAAAAAACGCTGAAATTTTGAAAAATGTAATGTTTAGAAGAAATCGACAACAAAATGTAGTATTCAATAACATTAAAAAAGCCGAATTTTCAACAAATCTCCACTTTGTTAAAACAACAATATTACGTTCTTTTGTTTTACATTTTTCTTCTTTTTATGACTTTAATTTCAATTCTGATAGGATGCATTTTAAATTTTAATGTTAAAGTGTAAAAAAAATAATAAAATTGGAAGAGTTCTGAACAGAAGCAAAAAATACTTGACACTAAGGGTTTTTCTAATCGTTAGTTCACAGTTTATTTCTAATCAAGGGATTGAATATCAGAAAACAATTTTAAGGGAGATAAGTAAATAAATAATCTGAATTCCTACTTGTATAAGCAAATGAATAGCTTCGAACAGATATATTTTTAAAATGTGTTTCAATACTTCAAATATGTATACTTATAGTAGTAATCCTTATATTATTGTTACAAAATGGGGCATTCAATTAATTTTCAAAAAAGTGATTCTACATTCCTTTATTATGTTCACAGATATACTACACTCATGTCCATAAATTAAGGATAATTCAGAATCACACAGAAATTGAACTCTAAAATAAAAATTTCATCTGTAGAATTATCACACACATCTTGAAGAAGAATATGCAAATTACAGGAAACCACCAGAGGGCGCGGATAGTACGTCACAATGACGAGAGTGTAAGAGAGGGGTATATAAGGAATGGTGGCAAAGAAGTAAAATTGTTCACAAGCGCTTTAAAAGCCTTTCAGTGCAATAACCGCATAGTTATGGCACAAAGGAAGCATTTGGATGATTTTTTACGTGGCAGAATTATCGGACGAGTGGAATGTGGACGTACCCAGCTGGAAGTATCCGAGTAACTTGGAATCTCCCAGAGTGTCATTTCCAGGCTTTGGCAACGATTCCAAGATGATGGTAATGTGAGTAGATGTTACTGCACAGGTCGCCGCCTAGTTACAACGCCGAATGAGGGCCGGTATTTGGCAGTTACTGCCAAAAGAAACACACGGTGCACAGCATCAGACCTGTCTCGTCAGCTCTCTTCAGCTACCGGTACGACAGTTTCAAGGCAGACCGTGTACAGACGCTTAGGACACATTGGTCTATATGCTCGTAGGCCTGTCAGATGTGATCCCCTTGCAGCAACTCACTGTCGCCTGCGATTAACCTGGAGTAGAAAGCATGCATTGTGGACACCGCAACAGTGGTCTTGTGTGATGTTTTCCGAAGAATCCAGGTTTATTTGCAGTCTGATTCTCGGCCGGACTTTCATATGCGGTACCCGTTACCACCAAGAGAACACCATTAAACGACACCGTTACGGTGGTGCAGGATGGCTCGTTTGGGGAGGAATTATTCTTGGTTCCAGAACTGACCTGCATGTTCAGAGTGTAACGATGACAGGCCACATCTATCGGATGTCATTCTGGAACAACATGTACGTTTGTTTCGGGGCACCATGGGTGCTGAATTTCTGTTTATGGATGACAACGCCCGTCGTCACCGTGCAAACATTGTAGACGAATGCTTCAATCGGAGGATATCACCCGTATGGATTGGCCAGCATACTCACCGGACTTGAATCCCATAGAGCATGTGTGGGATATGTTTAGCCGACGAATTGCAGCCCGTCAACCCCCTCCCACCTGTCTACCGGAACTTCGGAGGGCATTGCTTGATGAGTGATGTAATATTCCCCAAGAACAGATTGATAATTTGATACTCAGCATGCGTAGGCGTTGTAAGGCCTGTATCGCATCATCCGGGAGACATACTCCGTATTAACCATCATACTAACCATGTTATACTGTTTTTTGTAAATAGGTTCTTTTTTGAAATTCGCTCCAGGGAGTAAAAATCGCAATTTTTATTAATTATGTCAAACATGTAGCATCTTTTTTGCTGTTTACCTTTTGTTTAATAAATAGACTTTATAAATAAGTCAAATTTGTTTTGCTTCTGACTCTTTCTTTGCCTGAACTTCATTATCCTTAATTTATGGACATGAGTGTATTATGTATTGTGATTATTGTTGATTTCATTATTTATTATTGTTGTTATCATTATTATATAATTACAAATTACTCAAAAACTACAATTAAATATATAGTGGTGAAACATCTTAACTTTTGTTTAAAAAATGTAATAAATTGGGGGTACAAAAAGTCTAAGGGACAAACATATTTCATGAATTTTTCAAAGACTGCAGTACTTTTTTAAACAAAATTATGTAATTTAATTACATAAAATTACAATTTAATTACATAACTAAATTTCAAAAAATTACAATTTAATTACATAATTAAATTACATAAAATTACAATTTAGTTACATAATTAAATTACATAAAATTACAAAAAAAAAATTCCGAATCACCTAATCAAATTCAATTTACCACTTTAATTTCCTATCGTGAAGTGTATTCATTCTCAATTTCGTCTTACTGGGATGATTCCTTGATCCTTTTATGTTATATGTATATAACGATCGTTATAGCCGAGTGGTCAAGGTCATGTGTCATGAGTTCGAGCCTGATGCCGCTGAAGATCAACCGTGTAGAGGAGTTGATACACGTTACACTTGTCGGGGCTTAAATGACCTCTCGTTGTTGTGGTGTGAAAGTTTGGAGAGGCTAAGTAATAGTCAGCTCAGGTGCCGCCTTATCACTTGACCATGGTTAAAAAAATGAAGTCCGTCGCCAAAAACCCTCGTGTAGCTGATATTAATATTCACACTCACTCACATATGTGTACACACACACACATATATATATATATATATATAAGGATAATTAAATTAGATCTAAAATTAAATCTCTAGACCACTTTTAACTTTTATATTCCTTTACATCTTCAAGTATTAAATTTATTACTCACTTCTGCTGCCTCTTGAAGAACACATAGTCCTAAACAGAACTTTTAAACTCCGACCATTAATTTTTATTACCTCGTATGTCGAGCTTAATTTTCAAATGTACCTCTTCAATAAGAAAAGTACTTGAAGAACGTCTAGCCTATAAGTGGTAACTGACTCTGAAACTTAACGCGTGTCCGTTTTTCTCTCTTAGCAAGCGAATCCAAGTATCTCTTCGTTGAATAAAGACAGTTTAAACAAAATGCCTTGGTGTTGACTCGAAAAACACGACATATATATATTATTTTAGATTTGATTTTAACATAATCTAGTAATTATTATAGGCTATAATATTATCGTTTTATACTTAGAGATTATGGTTTTATTTGTAATAATAGTTAAACTTCTCTAAACATTTCTTACTTTCCCTACAACCCAGAGTATTGGCAAATACACGTGAAGGTTAGCTGGCATATATATATATATATATATATGCCAGCATATATATATATTCCTACATATAAATATATATATATATATATACATATGTAGGAAAGGGATGCAAGTTTTCTTTTATTTCTTTTGATTCTTATTGTAAGAGATGGCACTACTAATAGGAAACCACGTGAATCTTCGCTGTGCGATACGTTGAGGTCATGTATTTATGAGGTGGCAGAAAGGAAACTGGGAGTTGCACCAAAGGTTGAACGAAGGCAGGTCAGATGAAATCGGTCTCTCCGTCGTTCTTGAGAAAGAAGGCGTGTTTTCGGAATTGGTATGGTGCTATCTCGAATTATTTAAAACCCCTTGTTTTAATAAATTAGGGGATTTTAACTCTCTGTGATTATTTTAACATTAAAACCGAACCTTCCCCTAGACACCGTCCCATATATATATATATATAATTTAAAACATCAAACAGTAGAATAATTTTAAGAATTTCTGTTCATAGTATGCAGATCGATATAATATGTTTCATATTTCTATAGAATGCTTCAGACTAAATGATTGGGTGACATCAAAGATTAGTTTATAATTTACATTATCTTCTACAAATTAAAATAAAAATTCCTTAATACTTTTTTTTTAAAAAAATTAAAATTTCTAAATGTTTTTTTTTACTGTTTAAGAATTGAAACGCTTAAATAACTAAGACTTTATTCTGCGAAAACAAATAATGATTTCGATTCTTCTTCACAGACTTTCATATTTTCAAATAAACTGTTGTTTTCTGTGCACTCAAATAATGCATTCATGAAACTGTTTTAAAACTTCTTTTTAAGTTAACATACAAAAAATTTAATCATATACATTTTATTTTTTCTTACATAATGTCTATTAAAAAATGTCTAGCTTTATTTATCCTTATTCCTTTCTACCTTTTTCTTTCAGATAGTTTTACATCGTCTTAACGAACTTATGCATCCATAGAACTTGCTTCCATTTCAACTGATCTCTCTCTTACTTGATTCTTACCATTAAATACCTTATAAATAACTAAAATATGAAACTACTTACTAGTTAGCTTAAAATTTCATGATGTAAATAATGCTTTAATCTAATATAAATGAAGTTAGTTATTTTAAGGTTAAGTTTTCGACATTCTATATAAGGCTCCAATTCATTATTCTTTTTTATCATCTTTAGTATTTAATTAAATTTGTAACAACGAATATGGGGACAACAACCTCTGGAGGACAATCCCAGAAACAGTCATTCGAGAGACTGCTGTCGAGACATTAACATCGAATAGAATCTATGTCCCCATTTATTGCTATAATGCTAAATATGGTAATTTCCGGAAAAAAATTCATGTTCTTTATTATTTGTCATTGTATTATTTGAATGTCATATTAAACTCTTTAACCAAAGATGTTTGGCGTCCGACTACTTGCCACAAACTAAGGATTTGAAACTAACACGCTCTTATTAAGAACCTGACGTTTAACAGAAATTTCGTTATTGGAAAAAATCACGTTGCTAATAAAAATTTATTAACCAAAATATTAAAATTTTAAATTTTAATCTTATTAGCAACGTGATTTTTTCCATTTGAAAATTTTCACTCCATGTAAACGTATTTGAAAATTTCTCTTTCCCTTTCATCAACAAAATAATTTTCCTAAATTAACCAATAATTTAGTAATCAATTTTATCCAGTTATTTTCATCATTTATTTAAATTATCATGTCGTTGTATTTAGAAATACCAAAGAGACCACCTGATTAAATGTTGAAAGGGTATTTTATCCATTTAGATACCAGGTTTTTAGCTATTGGATCATTTACAGATTCGTTAATTGCTTTAGATTTCTACAAAAAGGGAAAGATAAACTCACTTAAAAATATTGATAAAAAGAAAACTTGATTAACATTAATTAGAAACTTTTAAAAAAATGATGTCATTCAATTTTAAATAGTTAATTTCTCTCCTATGAAAGTAATAATGAGTATTACCACACAAATAAAGAATTTCTTATAATTACTTTTACCTAATTGGTAACGAAATTTGATGAGGAATCACAAATGACGGAAGCTTTGAAATCTTTTTTAATATTAATATGAATTCAAGTAGTAATGAAAACCCGATATTTCAGTAGTTTACCATAATCGTATGATATTTCTCTAATATTTAATTAGGTATTTCAATGAAAAAATTGTTCCAGACATTAAAGGTAACTAAATATGGTAATTACACTAAATATAAGAATTAAAAATACAAATAATTGATCTACTTTTTTTTCAATTTATCCACTTTTAATTTAGCTGTTTTGCAAGTAATGTATTTTTTAATAGTCTTGTACTATTTAATGCAAATTAAATAAGCGTAAATGTAGAAGTGGAAGAACGACAAACTCTTATCTCACTATTATTAAACTCTTATCCTATTATTATTACTTTCTCTGAATATTGTAAGAGGTTAGATAGCACTTTTATACCTGGATTTTAATACATATATAACCAAAATGTATTTTTTATCAAATTACTTCCTGCCAAAATGTAATCATGTAGCTTTAATTTGATAGTAAACTATATTATCTCAATTTTTATTCTTGTATTGGATGTTATATGTCCTAATTATTTAACAGAATTTTTATCCCTTGCTAATTATATAACAGAAATATTATCATTTCCTGCTGGAATTAGATAATATGGTTACTTAAGTAATTAGAAAGAGTAAAGCATTCCTACTTTGTATATTTTCTTTTAATATCTTTTTCTAAATAATGTCATTTTTGAATTATATAGTAGAGACAATCTTTTCCTACGCCAGTTATTTATAAATATAATACGTATTCAATAACGCGTGTGAAATGAATCAAATATATATTTTGAGACTCTAATATAATATTTTTGTATCTTAATAATCATAAATATTTTAAAAAATACTTACTGTTGTTGAAATTACTTTTACAATTTAAATTTCGAAAGAATATTTGCTTTATTTCAGAAGGTAACAATTTAAAAATTATTCAAATAAATGTTTGTTGTTTTTTACTCATCTGTTAAAAAAAGATTAGAGCACGAAATAAGAGAGAGAAATAGTTATAAAAATAAAGTTCAATAATTATTATTGGCTGAAGTTCCAAGCCACAAAATTTTGTGAACAATTAACATAAAAACAAGAAGGCAAGGTCATCAACGAAGATTGATAGATTGAACCAACATTGTGAGACCCGCAAATTTTCAAAAAAGTAAAGCTATATTCGGTAGTATAGAAAGGAGGGAAGCAAAATTTTTACTTAGATAGCATTGTAGAACCTTCTACAGTTAAGAAATAAAACACATTAACTACTGAAATCTTTTTTTTCACATATATCCTTTTAACAAAATTTGATTTATTATTTTTAATTTCCTTTTTTTTATAAGGTTTCATATTATTTAAATTTAAATTTCTTAACGTGTATTTTGAGGAAAAGGAGGAAAACAGGAAGGCATATTTTTCTTTACAATTAGTTCTTACAATTTTTGCTTTTCAAGTGAGATCCTTCCAAATTATTTATTTATATTTTGAATCATGTTTTAATTTTTTATTGAATTAATTGTTTGTATGAAATTAGGGTAAGAGAAAAAAAAGACTGATTATATTCTTAACCATTTATTCCTTTCAATCAGATTATCTTAAACTGGTAATTTTAATATAAACATAGATATTTTTTTAAAAATATACGCAGTTTTTGAAAATATATATATACATATTTACATTTATTTTATAGTTTTTGGAGTAGAATATTGACATACTCAGAGGATCTAAAGACCATTTAACCTGAATTTCCATTCCATAGAAAAAATAGATAAATTAATGTTATAATATATGCACAATATAAATAATTAATTTAACTAACAATAATATAATAAAATTAAAGCACAGAAAACCATAAAATAATTAACACAATAACCAAATATAACTAACAAAATCCCTAACGAAATCCCTATTTTTCATAAATGCTCCTTTTTGTTATTATTTATACGAATTAATAACATAAAGAGTAAAATATTAAATGTAGCAGTGACTGCAATTTGCAATGAAATGGAGAAAAAAATATTTCACAAAGAAGAAATTTCTCAGATTTTCATTTTTTTTATTTTAAATACCAGTTTGAGAAATTAGGACGTATTTTTGTAAAACTCTTTCAAAAAAATTTTTAACGAATTATAAAAAGTTCTTTTGAAATCGTTTGGAAAGAGACGCCAAATATGCACGAAATATGTCAGTTTTTTTAGCAAGTACATATATTACGTGCAATATCGTGACATTCCATACGTATTAGAAGCTTACTCTCAGTGCAACTGATTTTAATTCATCATATAAAAAATACGATTTACATGTAAAAGAAACCATTGCCTGTCAACAGTGTTTTCATGTAATCCGTACTGGGACAATTCCAAAAAAAAGTTAATCATTAAAATTTTATTTGTGAATAACTGAAGAAGTTGTATGTCCCTGACTACCAATTACCTCTTTAATCCGCTTAAGATAAATCGCTTAATTAAAGTTCCAGCTACTTTTTTTTTATCAGGGAAAGGTCAAATTATATTTTTATTTTTAATGGGACTAATAACATGTTTCGCGGGGAGGCTTTTTATTTTTAGATTTCGTTTTGTTCAATTTACTTTTTTCACGAAAGCATTTACTAAAGAAATTGACGTTGATTAATAACTGCATGATAATGTCTTTTTAAAGAGATTGAAGTATAAAGTGTCATTTTGTGTGGTGATAAGTTCTTTAGAAAATCGCATTTCAAAGAGCATTGTGTGTGATAAAAGGACTTCACTTATTTTGAAAAATTTAGGATAAATTTTTGCAATTTTCTTAAAAATTGCATAAGATACCAAAACTGGTTTAAATAAAACCAAAATCTCTTTAGAAAACTTTTTTTCAAAGGTAGCAAAAATAAGTGGCTTAATTGTTTTCTTTAATATTTCAAAATATATTCGTAAAATAGCTTAAAATGAGCTTCTATTTATATATTTAAATTCATTTTTATTGAAAAATAATCTAAGTAATTTTTCATTTTTGAATCATTATCGATGATAGTTTCACCGCCTGCAAATCTGTTCCAAAACTTATGCGACATCAGATGATAGTCTTTTAAATTAATTTTATTGGTGAAGGCGATAGAATTTCAGATATTTCATTCTTATAATGCATAGTTCTTTTTTTCTGACCATGAAAATAAACTGATGATGATGCTATAATTTTTGTGTGATTCTCAATATCTTACAATTCTGCAGCTCACGTTGTACTTCAAAGTCTGGTTCACAAAATTGGGTCATTGACTAGAAAGCAATTGCGTAATTTACCGTAAAATTGAAGATTTTCTCCAATGACTTTTTAGTGTGAGCTTTAGGTTTCTTTCTCATCGTTATTTTCTGCCTGACAGTGAGGTTTGGACATCATGAGTACTCCAACTGGAGACTATTCTTGGAAAAGGTATACAAAAATGGCAAAAACTGAGAAAATTTTCATAGGAAGTCGCCTATGATTCATTCGCTTAGCTTGTACTCTTTTATATAGATTTCTCAAGTAATCTCAACAAGTAAAGTCGCAATTATTCACGTTGTTTTAGCCATGAAATAAAACTATGTAATCCGTTGTGTGTGGCAGTATCACAGGAAGATAAATATGTTTACATATGACTACAGCTATATTGAAATTCGATGTTTTTTAAATTGAATAAGTATTAGATTAATGAAAATAGACTTTTTTTAATTATGACGGTTATCTTCGTCTTTTTTCGTCCCACTGAAGCAAATTTAGGAAATTTAAGATTCTAAAGTTGAGCAGTATGTACTCCGAGTGCTACTACCCGCTGTTCAACTACTACGCCCTCTTACGAAAACCAGATATTAAAAAGAAGATTTACAGGAAATAAGTTTTAAAACATAAAAAGTTTCCATTTTGTGTATCAATCAAAAGATTGATTGATTTAGTTATGGTAAAAAAATTTAAAATTTTGATTAATTATTGTTACACAAAATATCTAGAATAAATCGTTTAAAGGAAAAAGATTCGGTAAAAGCTACCAATGAATTAGGCGTATATGTAAAAGTCGAACACAGTATAGTTGATTTAAAAATTTTAATTGAAAATAATAAATAACGTTTAAAATCTCTAGAACTTGTAAAAAATAATTATTTTGATAGTAGATGAAAGAAATTGGAATGAAAGGCAACAAATATTCCACCCTAGAGTTTTAAAAAAAATTAGAACTTGCTAAACCTCAATTGGAAATTACGAAATTTCATTTGGAAGACAAAAATTACAATGACCTTACAACACACAATAATGCGAACTTTCTTTAAAATTTAATTTAAGTGTTCACTCTTGACAATGATAACAAAACTTAAAGAATATAATTTATTTTTCATGTCATTAGCACTCGCTCTGTACTTAAGAGGTACTCATCGAACTAAGGTATAAAATTTTATTGAATTTATTTGGAAATAAAACCGCTAATAAGTTGGTCTTTATAAAAAGAAACGAGTAAACTACAGGTTATGGAAAGGTTAAAAATATTACTTTAAATTACTATGGACCATCGTCTTAAATTCACTTGCAAAATATTCTAAAAGCAAGGCAATGCCTCGATGACATTTTGTACTTCATGGTAACATTATTGAGGACTCGAAACTTTAAGAGATTTTGAAAGTTTAAATCAATAGATTGTATCTGATAGATAATTGTTTACTTTAAAATCAAATAAAAGGCTCATATATATAACCAACAGATGGATAATTGATTCAAACTTGTGAAGAATTAGAGAAAGATAGTGACATTATTTACATCAAAAGAAAATCCTTCTAAGAAATTTCATAAATATAATGAGTGTAAAAATAATTCCAAAAATGGAGGAAACAACACAATATATATCACCTCTGAGATTCGCAAAAAAAAACGTCCGTCTAATGAGACGACGCTGCAACGTTAACTGTATAATTGGTTCACCACTAACACTGTTTACAAATTTTTGAACGCGAAAGAAAAATTTCAGCATCTTAAATGGATTGAACTCCAATTTGTACATACAAATTATATAAAAATATTGCTAAATGCAAATAAAAAGTGTTTTTTCAATAATTCGCTGTAATTTTAAAAATTCTATTAGATACGTTTAAAAGATGCAGTATAACAACACATGCATTGGGTGATTTAGATCTTACGATTCTCTCCATTATGTTGCATTTAAATATTCATAAATGCTCCTTGTGTGACTCATTTGTGTATAATGAAATAGATTGATGTAAAGCATTTTAAATCAGTAAGAAAATAAGCATAAATATGGTTTAATTAATTAGATAAGTAAATAAAGATAAATGTAATTATATGAAAGTAAATTATATGAATACTATCGATTTTAATACTGCAATGAGTATCATTTAAGTCCCATTACAATTATTTTAGAGCATTAAATCATTCCTGTATTTAACAAAAAAAATATAATTTTATTTTATAAGCAATATAATTTTTATTTAACAATAAATATAATCCAAATTTAGTTAGTTTTTTCACATTGTGGAATTTTCTAAAATATTTGCTTACATAACCAAACATCACGAAAAGTAATTAAATTTATACGAAATTAATTCATTCTATAATATTTACTTGTTTGGCTGAGAAAGAACTTGATAGCTGAAAGGTCCCTAAAGGTTAGTTAAAATGATGTTAAATGTTAAAAGAAGATCCCCTCCACACATACTACATCCCAAAATTCACTCTATCAGAAAGTTTATCCCCCCCCTACTACATTCCAAAATTCACTCTTTCAGAAACCTAGAAAGATTTCTTAAAATTTAAAAAGGAAAATTCCTGTATCACAAAGTTTTAGGTAGATGGTGATAAGTTTAAAGTGAGATAAAACTGGTTTGACAAGTTTAAAAAGAGAAAAGGAATTCTCAGGACTGTTCTACACGAAAAAGCAGCTAATGATGATAAGATGGCAGTAAATAAATTTTTCAATAATTTTACAAGACTCATGAACTTACAATATTTACAAAAAAAAGAAAATATCTTCTTCAATAATTCTTCAGTTGTTATTAGAGAGAGTTATATGTATAGCTTGGAAGAGAAGGTCCAAGAAGACAATAAAAAAATACTTCGTGGACATAATTCAATTCCACGATAAGTTAACTTTTCTTTTAGAGTAAAAGTAAAAGAAAACCACACAATATAATATATATATAATTTTCTACTCCAAAACCCACGAGCAATCAACATGTTCTTTGTCTCTTTATCCAATGCTGGAGAAAATCCACAGTAATCCACATAAAATCTCCACCTTTTATGTGGAGAAAATCCACATAAAAGCCGAAATCATAAGAATGGATGTTACATACTAAATTTACGGAGTGCTTGGGCCACCGTCAAAGCTTACCTTCAGCAAAACAATTTGCTTTTAAATGCTTAAAGTCTTTTTACCTTTGAAAATACATTTCACAATCCAACGGGCAAATAATAAAAGCTATCAGAACAATTTGATGTTAGTCATGGGAATTTCTTCCTCCTACAATTGAATCTCTGATACAGCCCATAAATCAGCCAATAATTGCAAATTTCAAAAATGTTTACAAATATAACTTAATGAGAATTTTGGAAGAAACAAATTAACACGTTTTTAAGGAAATTCAGATTGCTTGTAATAGTTAATTTGGCATGCGTTATAGTAGTGAGGAAGAGCGAAAAAAAATTAATCTCGCGCGCGTGATGATTATTATATATATAATTGGGGATAATTACCGTCTTTAATACAGGTATTATTGCATGAATATAGCTGAAGAATTTTAGAAAAAAGAATTGTGAAAGTGAAAAAAAACATGAGGAAAACAGCATGTACCAAATATATGTCTAAATTTAAATTTAATTACTACAGAGTTATTTTTCATAAATTAACTCTGCTATAAATAATACAAATTTTTTGTTCTGAATTTTATATATTTATTATGCTTAAGTTTATTTTATAGGTAGACTTACTCATTATTTTTAAAAGTGAGTGTGTTTGTTGTATTGAATCATTTTATTTAAAATACATTATTTAAATATTACTGCATGTTTTTATGCACTTTATATACTTGCAAGAATGTACTTTTTTCTTGAAACACGAACTTTAATAAATAAAAAATTTATTGTGAAATAAATTATAATAGTCTAAGATATTAAGTGAAATAACGTGCAATTGCTAGAACTTTACAGTTCATAGAAAATATTTACCGATCTACTTTTAAAAAGAATCGGACTTCATAAATTTCTCAATTAATTTAAATCTCTCTGCTAAAGTATAACAATTTTATTTAATTTCTGTAACACTTTTGTAATGAAAATATACTATTATTGATGGATCATTATTAAATGATGAAGAATTAAGTAATGTTATTTGTTCTCATTCAAATTCTGTGATTTATTTTCAATATTCCAAATAGTTGTCCAATATTCCAGAATTTTTCTTATATTATTGTTACGACTATTCTTATTTTAAAAGGCCAATAAACAAAATCTAACATTTTGTAAAATATTTAAATGTATTACATAAGCACTATCTAAAGTGCTTTAAAACAAAAATATTTATGAGCTATTAATTCTGAGCAATCTTCCACTGAAAATGTAACAATATAAATTTAAATATCAAGACAAAAGATTTTCAAAAGTTTTTATTCTCAATCTGAAAGAAAACTTAATATTTTGCAAGACAAAAGTTTGCGTAGTCCCTTGTCTATAAAGACAATAAACTCATACATATTAATGGTATGTTATCCACTGAAAAAGATCTTTTGATTTATATATTTCAAATTCAAATACTCCTAACTAAAATAAGATTTATGTATGTTATTTTCTCATTTGAATCCGTTAATTTGGATTTACTAAATAAAATGTTCGACTTGCAGAAGTTCAAGAACATTATTAAAAAGGACGTAGATTTGTCTGTTAAAGCATTTTATCATGATATTGTTATTATTACTATTAAACATGATATTGTTATTATTATTATTAAACATGATATTGTTATTATTATTATTAAACATGATATTGTTATTATTATTATTAAACATTATATTGTTATTATTATTATTACATATATTAAAAGAATCTGACCTAGTGTCCTTAATGTTAAGATTACAAGTGTATGAAAATGCTTTTTTGAAATAAATCATTGTGCTCAATATTATTTTGAAATTTACTAATAAGTGAATTTTAGAGTTATTTTTTTATGGGTACAATATATGTACATATCAACAAATGTAACTTTGAAAATAGTTTAAAACATTTAACTTAAAATATCTTACTGGAATATGTTTATGAAAACTTAGCTGTTTTCTTTAAATTTTCCATCGAAATACTATTTTTACTGTTAAAATATCCAAAGAGCAAACTTTTTGAATAATTCTAAGAAATGACTCAGGAATTAATTTCAATATATAGGTAAAATACATACTGATCATGAAGATATTCTCAGGAAAAAATAATTCACTGGTAATGCAAATTATAATCGATGATCAAAAAATAGTAAAAAAATAAAAGTCTTTATTTTGAGAAAGTACCTTTTACTTTTATCGTTACTACAAAACTTTTTTTAAACACCCGAGAATAGGATTAAAAAATTAAGTTGAAATCTTTTGCATCCATTAACAATTGATTTTTTTAAAATAATATAAACATTGCAGCATGACAGAAATACTATTTCAAACATATGGATATATTCATAGAGAATAAGAATATTTTGTTCTTACATCACAGCTCCGTCTAAATAACAAAGCATTTAATTCTTTCTGTGTTCTAACTATTTTCATTTTTAATTCAAGTAAATATTTAGATATACATGACTGAAAGAAAAACTTTCAGCTTATATTGCCATTGCACGGAAACCGTCACTCAAAAATGTTTAAACAGCATTTATAATTAAATTATAAATTATTTTAACGAAATAATATTCTTACATCTTTAGGTTACATTATGAACGTATGATAAGATAGATATGGAATATGACGAATTTTATATAATTCTAAAATAATAATTTCTCTGAAAGGACAATTTATAATTTAATTGCAAAGAAAATAATTTTTACCCTCAAAAAAAACATAGCTAAAAAGTTTATGAAAAACGTTCAAGAGGTTGGAAAACTATGTGAAGTAACGCAAAAAAAGTCAACATAGTAAATATACCTTTCGCTTAAATAAATAGTTATTTTAGATGTTATGTTTCATTAATACTTATTTTAAAAACAAAATTTCAGCAATAGATCGTAATTTGTTGCTAAAATTTTCTCATAAATTATTTAAATCTAGGAAAATAAGACTTAGTTCAAAAGATTTTTTTACTGTCGGGTAAATGATAAAAATTAACATAAATATACTTTTAGAAGACTCCCTTGAGAATTTTTCATGGCCATTTTTTTATTAGATAATCATTCTTTGACGAAGGAATGGACCTGAAATGAATTTGGATATCGAATTAATATGCTTTACATTCAAAGGAATGAACCCCATACAAAATGTGAATTGAATTAATGCAGCAAATTAAATTCCGTTTAAAGGAATTTCAGTCGAAAATTATTTTAAAAATATTAAATATTTTACATGATTTTAGTCTACCAAAAGAAACAGAAGGGTTAAAACTAAATTAAGGGAGTTGAAAGCCCCTAACTTCGGTTGTACTGACAGATTCCATTGAAACTTATAGAAAATGTATAATTTAAATTTTTACCGATAGATGATACTGCAATCAAAAATTATTAAAACAAGAGGGAATTTTTTTTTAAATATTAGGTATAATTACTTCATCCGTGTGTGCATGATGTGCATGTTTTATCTTCCATGACATGCTGAAAGCGTGTGACGGATCTATACGCGTATTCGTATTTAACGCGTAAATTCGTATTTATCTGCATTTTCTGATACTTTTTTAAAATTGAAGTAAATCGTAATATCTGACAATTATTATTTCAGTTTTAATATATATCCTTCTTTTACTAATGTTTTAATTTTGTTTTCTACGTGAAGACCGTTTCAATTAAAATAGTTTTAATTTAGATTAACCACAAAATAAAAAAAATAAAAAATCTTCAAGATTGCTTACATGTTTCAATGGAATAAACCGAAAATTTTAACATTTTAGAATCTTAAATTTTATTACTGCTCATTTTATGCTTTTACGTACTAGTTAGTTATATCACATTTTTATTTCATTGCTCTAATACGTGTACCGTATATTCCGGCGTATAAGCACACCTATACTTTGAAACATCATTTTAGTTGTATCCATTTAGATATTAGGTATATTAGATGTTTTAGGTATTTTCTTATTGTAACGCTCGCCCTTTACCCTCTTTTTACGAAGAAATCCGAAATGTACATCATTATTGCTTTATCTTTTGAAGTCTATAAATAGTATATGGCTGGATAGTTAAAGCATGGATTGAAATTACATCTGACATAATTAAAAATCATTTAAAAACAATTAGGATGGAATGTAAGGTTATTTATTTTTGTTCAGAATAACACTGATGATGTAAAAATGAAATAGAATTCGAAGATGTGCATGAAGATGTAAAGGAAGATGAAAATGACAATTTTTTCATGTTATCCTGTAAGGAAAGTCCATAAGGTTTTTGATATTTCTTTTAAATTAAAAGTATTTACATACATTCGGAAATCTATTCTTATCTTTTCTTTTTTTATTAAAGCTGTCATTTTTATATCCGACGTATAATGCACTCCCGTAAAATTTGTAACCGTAAACTTATCTTTCGTGTTAAAAGAGCTCGTTATACTCCCGTTTATACGATATTTTAAAAAGAAATTAATAACTTGCAAATAATAGAACAAGGAGAATCAACAACAAAATAGCATTCAAGAAATTGATCTGCAAATTTATTTTTAAATAGTTCATTATTCCATTAACATAAAATACTAGCTAGCTTTCCCATGAATTTATTAACGGCTCCAATTACTTCTAACCTAATGAGTCAAAGAGCGAAAAAATAAGAAAACGCAAGTAAATCATTGTTTCCAAAGTATTCGTTCCGTTGGGAACTGTCTTTTGCATTTCCCAAAATTAAATGAATCAATCGAATAGCATTCGAATATTTAAATCCATGGGGTTTATTTTTTGAAACTGATGTAATGTTTGTTTTACGAATAGATCGCATCTTCTACTATCTAAACTTCAAAAACCTTTTTTAATTTACTTCAGTGAAAAACCTCGCACGTTGTATGTTATTATAAAATCGGTCTTATTCCCCATTGGGTGAAAGCATTGTAATTATCAATTGGGCTGAAAAATAAATAAACCAAGTATTTGGCTGCACATTCAAACTCACTTAGGGAAGAAGAAATTCTTTATTTTATTAAAGATTATTTTATTTAAAGTTTTATAATAAAGCATGAATTATTTCATATTATATAATGAATCTTTTTAATGAATCTTATATAATGAATCTTATATAATGAATCTTATATAATGAATCTTTTTAATTAATCTTATATAATGAATCTTTTTAATGAATCTTATATAATGAATCTTTTTTAAATATTTGATGATGATGGCCAGAGTGCATGTAGAATATGATAATGTAATGAGATTTTCATCAAAGGATACTAATGTAGAAAATATTTTATTATTTTTTCTCATTCAGTGGAAATATCTTGGCATTTATATGCAGGCGACTTCAAAACTTTTAACATATAATTATTTAGATCATTTATGGTCAGCCTTTAAAATTTTTTAAAGAAGTTAGCTGATTAAATAATGTAAACAACTTAATGAATGTTTAATTAGCACCAATAAATGCAATAAAGGTATTAAGTTCCACTCTATGCTTATCATTAACTTTGAAAATTAGCTAAGCAATATCAGCAAACTTCTTCTTTAATGTGATAGTAAGTTTATAACGTAAAAGGGTCAATATTTACCTATCAGACAGTTATTTTAAACGAAAATATTGTGTACCAAATTGATAGATTCTAATTTTTTGTAACAAATAATTATAAACTTTTTTTTAAAAATTTTAACAGGTTTTCACATTTTTTTTCCTAATTATAAGCACGAAATGATAAATAATATGTGTATCCTTATCTACATCTCACCTACACTTTTTAACACGCTTTTATTAGCTTCACATGTATGTAACGGAAACTTTGAACTCGATTTTAACCTATTTTAAAAGGTCAGATTAATTCAAAATTTTGCACACTTATCAAGGACCAATAACAATACAATAATTTCATAATTTTGTTCCATTATCCTGCTCAGGATCATCAGGAATAAATATTTTCAGATTTGGCAACTAATTCATTACATCATTTCTAGACTTGTTTACTATAATTCCAGTTCCCATTTACAGATTTGGTGACTAAAAGATTAAATCACAACCCTAAAAGCGAGAAAATGTGCGTCAGCAATTTCTTACCATAATATAAACAACTGTCTAGTTTTTCTGAAAATAGAAATAAAAAAAGACTCGTGCATGTGAAAAAAATAATTTATGTTCTAACTTCTAAATTCAGACATGAAGCCTGTTTTTCTAAATTCTATTATTGGATCTGTGTGTGGAATGAAACATCATTCATTATTTTATTTTACCAAAACAGCTGAGAATTGATTTTGGAGTCAACGGACTAGTTAAGTTTCAAAGAGAATATTGAGCTCTTTTTAGTGAAAAATATCATTGATTTAAAGCCTTCTTTTGCATGAAGTATTTCAAACGTAGCTCTTCCAGATTTTCTTTAGTTGGAGGATCCCACATTTTGCAAACAGGCCATATTGACGTACTGAGGGGATTCCAGTGGGTATTCCAGATTCTAAAAACAGACGCCCTTCAGATTAATTTATCAAAAAATAAATAATAGTTTTAAAAAATTTAAAAGTACAAGTTTTTAATGTAGATCGAACTAAAAAATTAAAAATAAAATTATAGTTTAAAATAACAGAGAAATATGCTTTTATGGTTAATCGAACTAAAAGTAAAAAAATAATTCTTAATATAAGAATAAAATGATTAACGAGAAAATTAAATGTCTTTGTGGTAAAAGAGTGGGGTGCCTTGTATTAGAATTTTACACTAACTCAGCATTTCAGAATAGAAATAGTAAGAAATTATAACAATTGATATCGACCACAACTTGTTTGGATGTTTTAGGTACTCGTTAGAATTAATTAAATATAAATGAAAATATTTCTTAAACTTTAAGATTTCTTTATGTCTGTAAAGTAATTGTTCCTTTTGAAAGATGTATAATAAAAATAGCTTGATGAAATGTAAAGTAAAAGAAAATAATTTCTTAACATAAAAGTTTTTCTATGCACCATGTTTTTATAACCATTTTCATGCATTTCTGAGCTATAGTCCAAATTTCAAGTCTCTAGCTCATCGGGAAGTTAGTTTAAAATCAATTACAAAATTCCACCTAGACAGACATACAAGCCTTTTCGGGGGCCCGGGTTCAAGGCTAGAACGTGTTCTTTCTTTTTTTTATTATTATTATTATTTCAACATTTTTATGCACTGCCATCCACTTCTGAGCTATGGCCCAAATTTCAAGTCCCTGGCTCATCGGGAAGTTAGTTTAAAATCAATTACAAAATTCCACCCGTACAGACAAGAAAGCGAGTTAAAAAAAACATTGTAAAATAGGATTAAAGACAATTACATTAATTTTCTCGTTAATCATTTTATTCTTATATTAATTTTTTTTTTTTACTTTTTAGTTCGATTCACCATAAAAGTGTGTCCTTTAATATTTTTAAACTATAAATTTTATTATTTATCACTTTAATTCAACATTAGATATTTCGAAAGCTTTCTAAAATGTTATACTTTATTTAACTCACTGTTTATTTTTTTTCTTGCCCATAAGAAAGTAAAATAAAGAACAGAACTTCAATTTTATTTGTCCGATTTAGTAAATAATTCCTTCGGCAATTTGAATGGTTATTGTACAAATTGAAGAAAATACTTTTTTTTATATAATAATTTGCTGTAATATTTAGAGATTCCTTTAAAAATTACATCGCAAGCTGTGTACACAATATAAAAATATATAAACTAAACTTATTTTTAAAGAAATATAAAAAGCTAGTTTTATTTGTTAATTTTTTATTTACTTTATTTTATAATTCTATTTATGTCCAGAAATATTTATATTAAATTTAACTTATTCTGGAATCATTTTGTGAAGCAAACTCATTTTAAAGTATGTTATTCTAACTCAGATATTAGTATTTTGCATTTTGAGTTTCTTAATATGCCTTAAGATTGTTTAATTTGTAAAAATTGAGTGAAGATAATCCTTAAAATTAAAAAATTCAGAGTTTAATATAATTGTTGAAAGACAAATATATATATATATATATATATATATATATATATATATATTACCACTTGATTTTATTTATAACTCAAAAAATGCTACACAGATGTTTAAACTTAAAAAATGAGCCTTAATCAAATACTTTATCATCAAAATAACACTGATAACGTAGGATATTGTCTGTTTGATTAATATTGATACTCAGAATCAATTAATTTAACTGAGTGAAATGCTGAGAGAATTGACACTAGCTAAAATAATCATGAAACAGCAGTAGTGTTCATTAATCATTCACACGATTTCCACTTCCTCAATCAAATGGATCAATGCTCCTTTTTTGTATGAACTAGGAGTCTTCAAGAGCAGAAAATCAATGTGAGAGAATAAGTAATCAGCAATTCAATTTACTGCTTAGCCTCAGTTGCTTCAAGTAATTGGATACTGTTGGTTCAAAGCTAAAAAATTTCTTGATTAAAGAATCGTCAATCAAAATTTAAGAAATACCAGAAAATGAAAGCAAAAATAAACATATTGCTATTGATTAAAAACGATGCTGTAAGAAATTTTGAAAAATATTCATTAGTCTTTTGCACATTCCTATATATTATTTTAATTGCTTGAATCAAAATAAAATAGCAAATTTGTAGATAATATTTATTAATCAGAACGCATGTGTATGGGTAGAGGGCACCAAAAATGTTAAAAGAATGTAAAATGCACATAAAGAAGTAATTATTTTTCATATCAGATTGGGATCGGCTATGAATCTTAGGTATTGCGGCAGAGTACTTTGACACTGAGTTTTCTACTAATTATTTTGGCGGTTGAGGCTTCCTTTAAGTGCTTTAGTTTTTATTTTACAAAATTTTTCAGTATTGACGATCTTAAACCCACAAGAACATATCTGCAAGCTTTTCAAGAGAAGTTGTCTTTTTACATGTAGTACAACGTTTCTCAAATTGTGGGGCATACCCCCCCCCTTGAGAAGCGTGATAACTCTACGAGGGGAACGCAAGCACATAGAAAGTTCTAAAACAAAAGATTATTCAAAAAAATTACTAGTTTACTGAAAGTAAACAAAATACATTTTGCTAATAAAAATAAAATACACATTTACACTAATATAGTATACTTATAAATGTATTTATACACAATATATTTGATAATTAACTTAACAATAATAAAATAAGAAGTTGAATAATTATCAGTAACCCCATGGTCTTGCCATATATAAAATTATATACAAAAATTAACACATACTTGATAATTTCTTCGGTTTATAATTAATCCCTTAACTGCCGATTAAAAGTTACGCAATTCGCTCCCAATGCCTCTGGACACACTGTCAAGATCATTTTATTGCATTCCATAGCCTTCGGAATAATTTTACGGATAGAAGTGCACAGAAAAGATAGTACTTCGCAAAGACGAACATATACGTACGGGGAAAATAACGCTTTGGCTGAGTGAGACGTTTATATAATCCGGTGGTGCTTAAGAGGTTTAAGTTGTATTCTAGCTTTAACATCAAAATATAGTATAATTGAATTCATTACAATTGTTATTTATGTAGGGAGAGGGGTATGAAAATTATGATTGAATATTGGGTCGCAAATATTGAAAGTTTGAGAAGCACTGATATAGTAGGATATTGGGAAGGATTATGAACAATATAAGATACCTATTGCAAGCATTTATGATATTTTTTACTGAAAGCTATAAAATTCATTTAGGCAATATCATTTCCATTCTTAAATATGTTAAAAATGAATGTATTTTTCTGACCAGAAATATAAAAAATTCAGGAAATATATACAATTGTTTTCATTAGAGTTTTAAAATATTTTAAAAGTGAAAATCAGTGAAATAATTTTCACTTTCCACGCAATTATTTGTGAGTGGATGACAGAGTTAGTTCTCCGTTACGATTTTAATAAATCCTATTTCTGAACGTGTTATTTTTCTGTTTAATTTCGGCCACACCCTTGAGATAAAAGTTGTATAATTCTCCCCAACATCGTTATCTTTGTTACAGGTTTGGCGGGTTTAAACAGAAGATAGAGTATCTGTTATCTAAACTTTAATATCACTCTATTCCATTAAGGTATCTTAATATTTAATTTATTTTGCCGTTCTGGGTTACCTCAGCAAATATTTAAGCAAAAAGAAATCTTATTAAGTGCGGTAAAAGTCTATATAAATTGGTTAATTACAAATTATGGAAATTTTAATCTGAATTTTAGGTAAAATGTCTTAATATGTTTTTTTGCCAAATAATGATTTGATTATTTTATATTCAAGTTCACGAAAATAATGAAGAAAATGAAACTTCTCTCTCTTTATGTGGTAGGGAATATATGTATCATTTTTAATCACATGTTATTCAGAATAATATGTGGTTAAACACTTTTCATTAAAATTTAAAACAATTAGAAGAAAATATAAAGCAAGGCAATTTATATGCATCTTTTCACAAAATCCAAAATTTCCCGTCATACGAGTAATTAATATTTTCCCAAAAGAGGCTCCTTACACTAAATTAGATGTGTATAAGTCCATTAAAGAAATCTGGAACACAACATAATTTCATTCCACAAAGGAATTAAAATGTCTTTCTTATTTCCAGTGGATACTTCTCATGCGAAATCTCGAACCCAGTTTTCGTTGTAATCTTTCCCTTGAGACAGAAATAACGGAATAGAATGCGGAATCTATTTTTAATATCTTGGGTTATCCTGCAACGAACTTTCCAGTCAGAAATCCGCTTGGCTGAGTTTAGGAACGAGTTCTGACCATGATGGCTTTTCCTTTTTTCTCATTCCAAAGGCAGAGCATGGAAGTAAGTTTAAACAGCCCTCGTTAATTGCTCGAATGGGCTTCGAGTGCATGGAATGCTATACCTTAGGGAAAATATTTCCCTCAACACAAATGACTTAAACCAATTTAATTGTACTTCGTAATAAAATAAATAACATGAGGTATCTATTTTCTCCATCTCCGTGACGCGAAGATATGTGTAATTGTAAAAAATATATCTGACTATAATTTTGTATTTTTTTAATTACTTCAGATTTTGAGAAGGTTTTTATTCTGTTATTTTTATTTGCCTTCTTATGTTTAATTTCCGGAATTACTTTGAAAATATGTGAAATAATTTCCAGTTTAAAACTTCTTTGAATGATTTTTTTTGTGAAATAAATCATGCTCTAGATTTAAGAGTGAAAGTTTTAAAAAAATTGTAGTATAAATATACAATATAAAATAATTAAAAAACTGTAGATTGAAATTTTCATCCTCATGCAAGTTTACATGTTACGCTCAGTACAAAATAAATAAAAAAATAATACATATTTGTATCATTTTTATTCCTGGTGTTAATTAAAAATTATTATTCTAATTTTATTTGCATTGTGGTAATCATCGCCAGCATTTTCGTCAAAAAACCATCTGCAGATAGCCAACCGCCTTCTCACTGATCCAAGTAATCTTCAATGTCTCTCGCTTGTTTTTCATAAAATAAATGTACAGTTAAACCTGTTTTTGTTAGGTAGATAGGGACCGCATAAGAAACCGCACACAAAAAAATATTCGAAAATTTCGTAAATTCTTACATATAACAAACAAATTCGTCGAAATACTACAGAAAATTTCTTTATGCGATGGAAAGGGACCGCATAAAAAAAGTCGCATTTAGAAAATAAGCCAATTATTTACGAAATTCATCAGAAAGCATTTCCATAACAAAATAAATGGTTAAATCACAAATGGAAACATTTTTAAAACGTTTAGTTTTTCATTGTAGACATGGAGAAATTTTCAAAATGCACATACATAATTCACTGCTACTCATCGTAATCCAAAGCGCTCATCTTCCTGTGATGAATGTTCAAAATTGCTTTCGTCACTTGAAAATACAATTTCAATTGATTTATTTTTGGCACCGTAAAGTAAGAGATAAGTTTTTGCGACGAAGGTTGGTTAATCAGTTGGTTGTAAATGTCACTATAACCAGATATACAAAAAATCGAAGTTTTTTTTTTTTTTTTTTTGCAATTTTATACTTTTTTCAAAATGGGTTCTATTTTAAGGAAATGCTTTCCCAAGTCTTATCAAGCTCTTGTCATTGAAAGTTTCGTCTTCAATCAAGCGCGGGCTGTTGGCGCATTGCGTGAAAGCAACTGAACGTGCATTATCGGGAGCCTGTTTATAACAAATGAACATAGTGTCTTGAAATGTATATATGTTCATTGCAGTGGCGTAACATACACCCCCGCAACCCTCACCTCGCAAGGGGGAGGGCTCAGTGGGCCCAAGACCTAACTAACGTCAAGTATGTATCTACCCAATTTATAAGATATTAACAAAAGGCAAGAGTCATAGAATTACAGTCATTCAAAATCCTAATGATGAGAGGTTAAAGCTCGAAAGAGCTAGGAACTCTGGTCATCCCCCCCAACGACTGTAAAATATTAAAGGCAAAACCTGACTTTGCAGAAAGGTCCATCGCCACTGGTACATTGATAGAAAACATTTCAGTGGCACCAAAGCCGTTGAAATTCATATACTGCATAAAAAAAGATGGCACAAAAAAATTGCACAAAAATAAAATCGCACAAAACAAATCGCATAAAAAAGGAACTGCACAAAAACAGAGAGAGGTTCTACTGTATAGTAAAAAGCCTTTTCGCCATATATCAGAAGTGAAACAACTGCATTATAATATAAATTTCTGTCACATGATTTTAGGAAGATTATTTGGGGTATTTGATATAAATTGCACTAAAAATAGCAAACTTTTTTTCATTCATTATCGCTTCATAGCAAAATAAATCTCAGATTAGTAAAAAAAAACATTCAAGAAATCGCACGTTTCTTCCAACCACAGCAAACAGTTGAATGACTAGTTCAACCCCACTATAGTGATTGTGACATTTGAATTATTTTTGACAACTACATTCCATATTCCATATTGTCCAGTTGTCACCAATAGCCAATTTACAGTTATTTTGAGTAAAAGTTTGATGTAAATGGTATGATGGAAATTTCCATCATCATGCAAAGAAAGGTGGGTTTAACTCAAAAATAGAACTTTTTTAATTAAATGTTTTTGCTTAGTACTTAAAAGCACTTTTAACACATCATAAGACATATCGATGTTTAAAATTTTACTGTGCGATAAAGAGCAATATATATATTACGTCTCCATTTTAGTTTTACATGGATTTAACTTGGTGTACGACGACTTTGGACTTCTGATAATTTCTAAGTTCATGAATTATTCACTTGAACCTTGTGTAATCACATTAATTTCTGTTAGGTTTTTGAATTATTCTGTTTATCTTAAGCTCAGTTGATGCTTATTTTAGCAATTAAAGTTGCAAACTATTTGAGCCCTCAATTCCTCTGGGGAGAATCAGGTTTCCTATAAATTTAGAAATCGCATGTAGTATTCAAAATAAGGCCTTATGCAAAGAATTCTTGTAAATTCAAGTTACATATTTTCACACTTGAGCATTAGTTAATTTACAGTCGGCTACAGCTAATTATGTTTTAAGTTGTATTAATATTTTGTATTTTAATTAAATGAAAGTTTGGCAATAAATTATTAATATTCTCCTAACTAGCATCATAGTTTTTTATTAAAGATGCAGTTTCTTTTCTACCAAAATTTATGCTCTATTTAATTTAAAATACAAAAGTTAGGAACTTAATTACTAAATTGAGGTTTTCTGCAGTTAATGTCAATATATAAAAAAAATCTGAACTTTTTTATCGGGTAGAAATGGACTCCAACATTAATATTACAAAGTCACAAGCCTATATTTACCAAATCGTATATCGTATTATACTTCCTATATTTTTATTTGTTTTATCAATTTCTTTCTATATAAAATTTACATATATATTTCGTCTCTTACGCCATAATGCTAAAAGAGTTTTCACTTAAAATTTTAAACTAAAAATTTTCTTACTTATGGAATGTTTTTAAATTTAAAAACGTGGTATTATAAACAAATATGGAAATACAGCATTGCGAAACTTCAGGAAAATTGAGAAATTGTTTTTTGTTTGAAAATATGTTCAAATTTAGCTTAGGGTTGCTTTACATTTGGCGAAGACAAACATTAACAGTAATAGACTTTTTCGCAATAACTTAATAGACATAAAATTTCACTAGCATTTCGATTATTAACATTAACAAAAATAATTTATTAACATGTTTATTAACATTTTCTATTAAGTCTTTGATTTTAAATAATATTTCGATTTATTTACACATTCACTTTCTTTATTCTTATAAATATTATGCAAAAAGAAAATGAAAATAATATTTCTAGCTAAAAAATCTGATTCAAAGAAGCTTGTCATAAATACAAATAAAAAAATGAATTTTTGGAAACATATGCTAGGAATGTGTAAGCTACTAATGTATAATGCTGAAACTTCAACACATTGAATTAAATACCAGTTAAATTTGTGGTCCTTGTGTTACTGTACATAAGTAAGATTTTTCAATTAAGTCAAAATATGTCATTAATAATAATATAGTCACTCATTTAAAATGAAAAATTATCAAGTGGTATGTTTTTAAAGGAAAAATTCAGTTTCATGAAATGTGATATTGCTTTCCAATATTGTGTGTGATGAACAATACGATGATTGTCTTGATTGATTGTTTAGTTTTTTATTTTTTTAGATAGTACTTACGTTATCATAAATGAAAAATGTTACAAAAAGGTTTGTTCACATAAAAAAATTAAACTTTAAAGCTTTTAAGAAGTGAAATAATACAAATTCTGCAATTTTCCAAAGTCTTGATGTGTCTTATCTTTCTAAAATATAGATTTTATAATGAAGTAGCCCATTTTTTTAGCATTAAGATAAATTCAGTTCTATACGTTATACAGAAATGCACACTTACTCCAGACATTGATAAGAATTTATCCCACAATGAGAAACTTTTGCTACGGTTATCTCTTTCTGCTCCTTCTTTAATAATAATTGGTTTCCGAAACGAAAATCTTTAATTGTCCATTAACTTAATATTTAAAAGGCCTTATCTTAAACACATGATACTGCATTTAATGCTTGCTTTAAAGATTCTTCAAAAGATTTCATTTGCTTAAGACGTGAATAAAATATAATTTTTTTAACATCCAACAAAAGTGGTTGAATTTTTAAAAAGACCTAGGATGTTTTTCTTGTTTTATTTTTATGGTTAAAAGTTTTTGCGGGTATATTCTTACATTTATAAAAAAACTAAAAGCAAACATTAATTTTTTATATGTTTTTGTTAAAGTAAAAGCTTTATTTTAAGGAAATTGTGCAAATAAAAAAATAACCGACATTCAATAAATACTTAATTTCGGAAACATTTTCCGTCTGATGCATTTTTGAAAGTTTTCTGGCAATAAGCTTCAAAGCCTTTCTTAGAAGAATTTTGCCACTCATTCTTATAATCTGATATAAACTTTAATAACATTTTAATTCAATTGAACTAAATCGAATAATATTCTAAAAACGTAACAGGGTAAGTAATTTGTGGTAAACTAAAATTGTTACTTAAATGTAAAAACGAATTTTTGACTATTCATATTCTTTCTAAAACATCTTTTTTGCTGTTATTGTTGTTGTACATTTGCTTTTAAATTCAACTGATCTTTTACTGAAAACAATTATATACAATTCAAATAAATTCCATCAATTGTGAAGAAATTATTTGGGATATAAACTGCATTTATAAATTCCAGGCAATCGATTTCCTCAGTCAAAAATATTTAATTGTTTTTTCTGTTACACATTTCACACAATATCTTATAGAAAAATACATAATTTAGATAACATGTTTCTAAATTCTTTTTAAAATTTAATGTGAAATTAGGAATTTTAAGGCTATAAAAATCTTTTTTTTTGAAAAATTTGTTCAGCAGATACTGCTTTATAATATTTACTAAATTGTCTTTACTAAAATTCAGGTACGTATATAAATTATTATGCATTCCTTTTAACTTTAGATTTAAGAGTGATTTATATCCTTATATACGTTGTTGTAATGTGTTAATCTGTCATTTAATCGCTACAGAACCAGACTCTTTGATAGATACTGAAATAGCTTGTTCTGTCAAATTTCTGTACGTAGTATAGAACAAAAATTTACGAAATAGCATAAACTAAAATATACAAAAAAGTTCAAAAACACTTATTGCATATTTTTATACAATATTTATTATAAGTAAGTTATCATCACAAAAAAGTTAGTTTTTAAAGAAAAAAAAATTACATTAAAACTTTCTTGAAGATTAAATTTTTGTTTCTCGTTATATTTTCTTTTTTTATTTATATTGCTAGTGAAGCCTGTTTTCGACCACTAAAAAAACCAACTCTCAAGTTATACCAATTGTTGGTTAGGGGAACTATAGACATAGACATTGCTTAGGAGAACAGAGAATTTAACAAATAATAAATATGTTAAATTATTACCGTTAATATAGTAAAGAAAATAGAGAAACATGGTGCAATAAATAACTCGAGTGAAATACTTAAAAATGC